>JJRW01S0005580.1:99393-111309 GCA_001188405.1 Loxosceles reclusa | reverse complement strand
ATATTATATTACAGCCATGATTGTGTATCTTCTAGGAGTAAACATTAGGATGGTGTTATTGTACATATAACGACTCTAACTCCTTCCTTTCCCTTTAACACGTTAAAAATCCCGAGTCATACGTTTAACATGCCATACGCATCTACTGAACAAAGGAAAAAGACAAACCAGGAGACAAACCAGTCAGAGTAAAAAAAAAGGCAACTTCTCACAAGAAAACTCTCTCTCTCTCTCTTTCACTCACTCTGCCTTTTCGAGAACAGGCTATTGGAATCTACAATGACAGTTGCATCACATTTAGAAGTGGATTAAGCACTAGTATCAGTGCCTGGGTTTATAATGTGAATTTAGACGACGTTTATATGAGAAACGTTCTTCGAGAATTGTATAAATGGCACTATAGACCGTTCTAAGCCTTAAGTTAAACAATGTCTACGGTGCAGATAAGTAGAAGTTAAATTACTAAGCTATGGGGGCCAATAATTAGACAAGTGCTTATATAAAAAGTTTCCATTTGATCCTTCATTAGCAAGTTGCTAAAATTAAGTTAAGTTGGAGATTTAATTCTTCTTATTGTAGTTGTATATTTGAATTGAATTACATACTACGAACTATGAGTAACAAACGCTCATGCAGGATTAAGAGTCCGAAAACTGAAAATTTTATCTGACACCGTTGGTGATCAGACTTTGAATTCCATGCTAGTCCTGTTGAATCTCATGCTCTGCTAGTTGGCAATGCTCAACAGGGCTTTGCATGCTATATCTTTAGATGAGTCACTCATTCTATTTCAGGATATGGATGGTCATCAGTGTGACCGTGGAATGAATAATTTCCGAAATTCATGATACTCAAATGATTATCAATATTTGTAGGCACTTGTATCTTGCTAAATAAAGATGTGTACTTAAGTTGAATTAAACATTTATGTACCTGAGAATTACGTATACCTCATTCTCCTTAGAATCTTGTTTTAGGAAGCCTGCAGTTTTGAAATGCAGGCTTTCTAAGGCAAAATTGCAACAGAGAACTTCTAGGGAATTTCACAAATTTCATGCCAATGGAAGCTCCCTTATATTAGGCAGACTAGAAGATCTTTAAAATTTCGAACCCAAGAACTTACGGCCTAAAACAAAATGAGCTCCACATATATTTTATTGCTTCTCATTGCTTGCATCGTAATCATAGTTTCGCTTTTTCCTAAACTAAAACCGTTAGAGAGAGACGAGTTGCCCGTTGCAAGATAATATTTTTGGAGATTTCGGAACATATTCTGAATTGGAGTCACAAGTAAGTGATTTAGATGCAATTAACCCCCTTCCCCCCACACAAAAACAAGTTTCTTCGGAAGATTTTTCCATGCCACCGTAGGAGAAGCGTTGGTCAGACAGTTAGGGAGACTCCCACAGGGATCAAATCTAGGTCCGCTGTTATTTCTTATTTATATATCGCAAATTATGTTTCTTCTATCTTCAAGATCCTAAATGTGTACTTTATGCTGTATTATTTTTATACTTTATGCTGATAAACACAGTGATAATTCTCGGTCCTCATCTTGAGACGTTTCAGTTATATCCCAAAGAAAAAAAAACAAGAAAGTCTCTTATACATCTAATTCTTATTCAAGCTACTCCATATTGAAGTAGACGTTTTCAATCTTCTCACAAAAAATAAACTAAATGTTTCACGACTTCCCTCACTCGCTTCATCTTTATTGTATATCGAGAGAGCAAGAACAAATGCACGACTGCGATATCTATTACGGAGATGCTTTCTCATGTTGTTTGGTTAATACATATTTATTGGTAATAAAACTTGTAAGTGCGGAAACTTAAATGGTTTGGGTACCTCTGGGATGTCATGTCACTCCCCGTGTTCATATTAAAAAATACTCTTCTGAGGGGTCACATTTACGCTCTGTTTAATGACACTTCAAACAACGTGGACTCTTTGTAATAACATATACTATCTGGCCAAAAGTATCCGGACACCCAGTGGTGCGCACTCGGAGAGTTCAGAGGCATATATTGATATGATGTTGCACCCCTCCCCCCTTTGCCTCGGTAACAGCTTGAACACGTCTTGGGAGACTTACCGCCAGTTTTTGATAGGTGGCCTTGGGAATGGGCTTCAAGGCGTCGATCAAAGCGGAAGTGAGTGCTGGCAGTGAGGATGATCGGTTTGGCTGGCGACGTAATCGGTATTCTACTTTGTACCAAAGGTGTTCTATAAGATTGAAAATGGAGCTCTGAGAACGCCAGTCTAGTTTGTGCACACCCATTTCGACAAACTGTGACTTCACAAGTCTCGATGTGTAAATGTAGCAGTTATCCTGCTGGAAGAGAAATTAGCCTTCCCCGAAATATCGCCATAGATTTGGGAGAGCAGCATTGTACAGAATGCCCACATAGTTCTCAGAGTTAATGTTTCCAACCACAGGCACGATGGGTTCCAGGCCAAACCCTGGAAACACCCGCATACCATTATGCTACCCCCACCCAACTTGACAGTCGGCGACTTAAGAAGCACTCGCCGGACATCCGCCACACCAAGACGCGGCCTTCGGACTGCCAGATTGTAAAGCGAGATTCAGCACTCCAAAGAACATTTTTCCACATGTCCACAGTCCAATGACGGTGAGCCTTGTACCAATGAAATCGATGCTTTGCATTCTGAGGAGTGACATTCGCGGCTTGTGAGCGGTTGCACGACCATGGAATCCCAGGTTTTGTAACTTTTGATCAACAAAAGGGTCCTGTTGCTAGCGCTAACTTCTGATGAATTTTGAAACTATTGAGTCATTTCAACCAACAAGGACTTGCGATTATATATCACGACCCTTCACAGAGTTTTACGGCTGCGTTCGCAATATGTTTTCGGCCTGCCACTTCGATTTTATGCATTTTCATTGCCACGACGTTTCCGCTTCACAATTGCATCTCTCACAGTAGATTTTGGCTTCTGTAGAATGTCCAAAATTGCACGAACTGATTTCCCACAAAGGTGGCATCCCACTATAATGCCACGATCAAAGTCACTAAGCTCTTTTGACTTACTCATTGTCTCACAAACGCATACATTTGGCGTGACAAACTAATACTACTGCATTTATAGCTGTCGGTTACGCATCAAATTACGTCACCGGCCAGATCCAATTCTTTCGGTGGGTGTCCGGACATTTTGGCTAGACGGTATACCTAATAAGACGGACATTTCTAATGATATACCAAACAATACGGACATTTGTTATGACACACCAACAATTTATAAATGTGTTGTCTTCGTGCATTGCAATATTTTTTCGATATCGATGTACGAGTATCGCATTTTCATTTTATACTCCTCTCTGTGATTGGGTATGTTTCTTATTTGGGAATTATTAAATCTATGTGTTTGATTAGGATAGCAGATAATAAGAATCGGACGTAACTAGTAAACATTAGTTAATAGTGTCTCATTGCATCAAGAGAATCGTTATGAAATGTATTGGTTTAACTACAATACTCTGTTTTTTAATTAGTGAGATATGTCCTCCTGGTATGTCTAACAACTGTGCTAGATAATTGATCCTTAGGGACTTTCGCTGTCACATCCATTAAAATGTCTTTGAAAGGATTAATCAACGTTTCAGAACCTTTAAAAGGACTACAGATGCAGGACTGTAGATACTGCTGCAAACAGAAGGAATGAGACAAGCTGTGTCTGCAACAGATAAACAGAATTTATATTTGATTGGGAAACGCAGAAGAATAACTACTGCTACCAGTAGTATCCCTATATTAATCTCGCTTTTCCGCTTTAAATTCACATGCAAAAGACATCATTGGACTTCAGCTCATAGAACACGGCAGACGAAACGTCATTGCGTGACGTTTTCAACGAGTACAAATGACTTCCTTGGCATAATTTTGAGAGAGGTAATTATTGATTTCACAGGAAAGAAGTAAACAAACAGCATACTTTACACTTGTAGAGACGTATGTATTCTTCATTTTTCAAAGCCTTTCCCTGCTTAGTATTTTAAAAGAGAACTGCAGAGAGCAGAAAGTACATTCGAGAAAGAGTAAAGACCTTTTTGATAGAAAATAGCATATTGGCGTGAAATGAGACCGGTCCGTTCTTTCAGCGTGATTTAGAGAAAGTCAGAGAGCGAGACATTCTAAGCTAACTGCATCAACCGATCGCAGAATATTTGCCGAGAATTACTCTACACCGCGTTATTTACGCACCATTAACCGAATGAAACTCAGGGGCTATAACATGAAAGGAGTTGCTGTAATTGAAAATAAACTTTAAGCGTGAGTCGTTATTTCCGAAACTGTCATTACAAATCGATTACGATTCAGATGGCATTTCATTTTCCGGACCGGCTGCACCAAAAATTCCAATTTAGGATCGATTAAATTTGTGTTTTACGTATCTCTCGCTCTCTCTTTCTTTTACGATTGCGCAGTCAGATTAACTAACTCGAAGCCGTGCAAAAAAGAGGAACTGAAGCGAATAATAGTTTTGCATCGATTATGATTATCCGCTGATGCTACGATTACAAGCTACATTCCGTCTCACCTGCGCAGAAGACTCTGAATGTGCGGGAAGCAGAAAACCAAACTCTGTTCAAAAATCTGGACCTGCATAATGCAGGACGCTTATAGACCACGATCTTAGACAATTATTCAATAAATTATTGATATTTAATGGATCTTTATGTCCCCACAAGAACTAAAGGGGGTCATTTATACTACTAGATACTGTGCCCCATGGTGTGACTACCAAGCTCTGTATACGACACACTTTTAGAACCTTGTGACACCAGTTAACGTAAAGTTTTATCAAGCAATTCTCTATAAAACACAGAAGATTGGCAAACTCACATTCTTCAACATGGCCACTCGGCGAAACCTTTTCTATCGAACGCATCTGTGCTGGGAAGATAATTGGTCTTCAACGTCGCCACACACATTGTGGTACAATGCATCGGGACACAACTAACAAGCTGGAACTAGACTGATACAATTCGCCAAAATTACGCCTCATCGTTGACACTAGAGATCTTGGGGTTTTTATATTTGCTCTATTGGCTACGATACTTCTCTGCCACAGTTTATCTTGTATTATAGTTTTTCCAGATATAGCATTAAACGGAAAACATTGGAATGCTTTCTGTTGCTTCAAATACGAACAAAAAGTGTTCTTATAGAGACTGACCGTGTTTGTCTTTTCACCATGCAAGTTGTAACAAACGCCTTTTGCCGACACCAAGACTTGAATCATGGATTTTTCACATCTGGAGCAGCCGCTTTGCCATTTAAACTACATCGACGGTTGCTGAACAGCTTAGTATTGAAGTCTTTTATGGGAGGCGAGACATCACAAAGTAGCAACGCCTACACTATGGCGGGGTACGGCTCTGCGCTGCGTGTCGAATGTTTTGACCTTCAGAATTCATGAATAAGGTGTTCAGAAACGTTGCTAAACAGCTCCAGCAGGCTGGGAATGAGACAGAGCAAACTCAGCATCAAATGTAAACTTCTAAGCACTAACAGTGTCAGATAATAAATCTTCAGAACTTTCCTGGCTTTTAATTCTAAACGAACGTTTAATAAGCATGCAACTATACTTTGCCCGACAGCATTTCTAAACAATGAAAATATTTTTTTCCAGGTCTTATAACTGCCCTACACGTTCAGACGAGATGCTAAATGTATTTCTGGCAAGCTCTGGGATCGAACCAGGGTTTTTCGGTTTATTATATTGCCAAGGTTTATATTGTGTACCGAACTACACTAACTTCCCTTCCGATTAACCAATTAACCGCAACCAACAAATTAATATTCACGCCCGCCAAACCGTCTGACAAGAGAATAAATAGATAGGTGGATGGCAACAGTGAAAAAAAAAGGGCGAAGAAATTGTGCCCGGCGTGCCTGCAGTGACCCTGCCCATTTATCAAAGTTTGAATTAAGAAGCATAAAGGAAGTTCCAGAAGTTTCTACGCTTAATTAACGAGCTTATTTCCGCTCTGGTATAGGCGGAATTTTAAAATTAATTTAAAGCACTCTTATAGTGCCAAAATTGTGACAAAACGTATTTATCTGAAGGCCAGGTAAACTTAAAGTTTTCGTTTACTAAATTGCTTACAAAGAGTAATATACTGATGTTGATATCAGTGTTTTTCATTGTTTCATCAAGGTTATAAAAATTAAAGTGTTTTTTTATATTAAATTAAGCCTCGAAACGGCCTTTTGTTGACTTGACAAATTGGTTACTACCAAAGTATTTGAAATTTCCTTAGACTTGTAATTGTTATAAATCAGACTGAATTCATTGATTTTTTTTGCAAATTGATTATTTATTTATTTTAAGTGCAAAATAGCACTCAGTTATATTTTCTTGTATATTGTGTGGGCATAAATAAACGATAGTTGATTTTTACATTTTTGCTTCCTCTTTATTTAAATAGCAAGTAGGTATATACAGAAGTTGTAAAGTCTCTGCGATCCGCAGAAAGAGAATTAAATGAATAATTTTTGAGTTAATTACGTATTGCATTTGTTCGGACTAGAAACATAAAAAACTTTATCATTGCCTTTAAACGTATCTTAAAAGTAAAGTCTCTGCGATCAGCAGAAAGGGAATTAAGTAAACGTTGAAATGTTCACGATTTAGATTTAGTTGTGACGCCGCCGCCATGCTCTCTAGCCGGGCCTTCCGAGTTAGGCGTTACAATCGCCAAGGTTCATATTGCCAAGGAGAACGTTCTGAGATCAATCTCTGGTTTGGGTCCCTCTGGTGTAGTGGCCAGCACATTCGTGTACCAACCGAAAAACCCTGGTTCTATCCTAGGGCGGGCCAAAAATACATTTAGAATCTCCGAATATGTACGGCAGCTGTAAGATCTGGAAAAAATGAACGTTTAGTACACTTGATTACAGTATTTGAATTCAATCCCAGTACAATAACAATTCCAACAAATACAGTAATAAATCATCAACATAATTAAAACACTTAATTTTAGCAAGTAGCTACAGAATGAAAACATAAGAAAATGTAAACCTGTTTATTTGGTCAAAAAAATACAATTTAAACAACAAACTTTATTTCATTATTAAGTGTTCACTGGCACATAAATTAAAAACGCAAATTTCAATATGGAATCTCCAAAGAATTATCACAATTCAAACTACTTTGCAGTGCGTAAGGAACAATAGCTATTTGCTCTCCAGTTTCAACTTTGTTAGTTCCAGTTGAAACTTCAAATTTACGTATTCTCCATATGTGATTTAAGTGGCTTAATTATTTAGATCTACTTATCTGACTGTGGAACAATTCCTTATGTCTGACTTAGAACCAAAAACCAGTAGCAGTTACAGAAGTTGAGAAACCTTCTATTCTAACTTTATCCAAACTGTGACACTTTTTAGGGCACTAATTTTAGTGCTTATTTCTTCACATGACGATAATTGACCCATAGATCTTTTAACAGAATTTCGTCAGCTTCTTCTCGTAAAGGAGAGAGAGAGAGCTTCTCTGCGAGACCATGCCTTATATAACAATTTTAGCCAAACATGTTAGATCTGACTTTCCCTATATCTGGTTCGTTTCTTTTTGTTTAGCAGAGGCGTATGAAAGTGTTAAGGTTGTGACACGGACTACATTAATGCGTTAAAGGGAAGGAAGGGAGTTACAGTCGTCGCAAGGGTACTGAAGAATTCGAAAACATTTTGTTAAATTCATATAATATGGTTTTGCTTAGTGAACGAGCATGTAAATATGGTTTGTTCTCTTGCGTTTTTATGCAATTTACAGACTGAAGGAGGAATAAAAAATATTCTCACTGACACCCATCGCAAAATAGTGTAAAATCTTCAGTGTGAAGGAAATCCTTGCGATAGCGTCGAAAAGAGTATCGATGGCATCCAGATATCGCAGCCTATTCATATTAGTACTTCATCATGTACCGCTGGCTGTTCATTGATGGCTATTTAGTACATGTTGTTTCGAAATTTTTACACTGGTCGCTTTTCCTCAACATTTGCACATACGTACTATTCTTGTTTATCTTATGCAATGGGATTTGCACGAGGGATGAATAATTGAAATATTTGTGCAACTTTCCGTATGCGAATTGTGAAGGATAACCAATCTAGCAGCAAGATAGAGATCTAGGGCCCTCGCTTCTGGAGTCATTACTCCTACCAATAATCTACCCCGGCGATTGTATAAAGTTGTAGAATATCTACGAGCTCAATGGGAGTGCCATCACAGTATGTCGATATTAAAACATTCAGGTTTACATACAATAGGCTTGCAAGGCGTCGTCCGCCCGAACCGGTCAGGAGAGCATATGAGGATGGACAAGCTCTGCAGTGAAATGCGCTGACTGACTCGTGTCAGTATCGTCGAAATCTAAATTTGAACTCTTCAGGATTTTACGCGGCAAGAACGTTTACTTGATGTAATCACGATGTCAAAAATGCGAATTTACAAAAAACAATACCCAAAACCTTAAAGAATATTAATTTCAATAATCTTGTGTAAAGAATGACTTTACTTTTTGTCGACGCCGGGAATCGAACCCGAAGCGTTCACCTCCAGAGGATCCCTTTAACCGGTTAAGCTACGCCGATTGTGTCTAAGAAGCTTATATTTGATGTCTTTTGTGGGTGGGCATTGCACTCGAAGTCAGAAAAGACATGAAGGCTTAAAGTCAAACAATCTATCTTTTGCATTAAACTTGCATGCCCGACATTTTTTAACTATAAGAAGGAATTTCTCCAGGTCTTGTAGCTGCCGTATATGTTCAGAGATGCTCAATGTATTTCTGGTCCATCCGGGGATCGAACCCGTGTTTTTCGGTTGGTAGCCGAATGTGCTGACCACATTCGGGTACCAGCTGTCGGGCATGCTAGTTGAATGCATAGAGAGCTCACAGGGGCTAAAGTTTATTTCGGTAGTTCGAGTCCGCTCAGAATGCGGAACGAGCGCAAAATAAATAAAACACCTAGCTCAGATTGCCAAGGTAAATTTTCTGAGATCTATCTGTTTTGTGTCCCATTGGTGTAGTGGTCAGCATATTCGGGTACCAACCGAAAAACCCCGGATGGGCCAGAAATACATTTAGCTCTCTGGACATATACGGCAGCTACAAAACCTAAAGAAATTCCTTCTTATAAAGCTTATCTTTTATTCGACAATATCTGTAGTCGACTGTAGTGCAGTAAAAATATAAGTAAACTTAAATCCTGAATAAACAAATAGTAAATACTCAAGTTCAGACAAATTTAGGAGTAAAGTAAATATTTACAATCCACGGATTTTAACTTATTTACGTCCCGTCTAGAAACTATTTATTTTGTAAATTTAAGGGCCGTTTTGACTCATTAAAACTCTACTTAGCTTTCTTGTGAAGTTCTGACGTCCAACTTTACTCGTCAACTTCGGAATTTCCAAACATCTAATTAGCACCATTCGTGCTTAAAGTATTTCGAAAAAGGATTGAAGTATTTCCGGAATAAACAGACAATAAAGCGTCTATTCGAAAAGTGGCAGCGCAACTGACGGTTAGAATAATGTTTACTTCCCCTCTGTTTTGCTGCGTAATCCGTTTGCCTTTTATTTTATGTGTTTTTCACGTGACTTTCCTAGCTGCTTTTTCTTCTTTGTGGATCATGCAAGATTTTAGTGATTATGTTAATTGTGCTAGATATGTTTCAGTTAGTAGTCTTTACAAGGGGTATGCTACTACTGTCATTGAAGATATTTATTGTTCTTAATTTAATAACTAAATGAGTTTGACAAAGCACGAGTTAGATCACAGATTTCATCAATTGATCAGCCAATTTCTGCGTCCTTCTTCCTGTAAGAGGAAGTTCCTTAAAACTCTTCACATAAGCTATCCGGCTTTGCTAAAGCCATCGGTTTCGCTCTTGTAGAGTCCGCTCTTAGCTTTTCTCTCTCCGTCTAAAAGCTCACCGTGCATATTTTTCCAATGTCTGGCAAAGCATCTTAATTGTCCCGTTGACCCACATTTCCTTCATCTCCGCGTCTCAGGGCTTCAACTCCCCAATTTTACGCATTTTCTGCACTCCATTATTGGAATTCCGTTCGAATTCTTTTCCTGTTTTCAAGGAAAATTTAATTCCTCTCTCTCCCTCGTCCTTTTATCTCTGATAAATGAGTTAAAATCCTAAATTAATTGGATTATTCAGCATTTCTTCTGATTTCAAAATCTGTTCTATTGCTTGTAAATGTTTCTTTTCTCACGAAAATCTCTTGCATTATGGTCTTTACTATGATCTGCAATATCCGCGTAAAGCCTGGAAACTCCATCTAGCTGCATTATTATTGAAGTTTAAAGGCATCTAACTGAACTTCTACTATAAGCTAAAGAAACGCGTCGACATTTAAGGCGAGCTGCATAATATATGTGAAATTTCTCTTTGGTTGATTGCTTCTTAAGAATTAAATGGCACAAGAACCTATGAAGGTCACTCTGTTTCAAAACTATTTTTGATAACGGAGCAGTAAATGGGTTACCTCGAGAAGACTAAGTTCTTCCCATCCCCGTTATTTGCCTAAAACCGATACCCCCCTCACAATAAAATTATTAGAAAATAAACCCACAGCGTACGACTAATCAAAGTCGACTATAAAATATAGTTAATTTATCGAAATAATATATTTCGTGCTTCTAAATGTGTGTGGTAAAGTAGATTAAATGCAAGAATTTCGCTTAAACAGGAGAAACGAAAGATTATTTCAAGCTAGTGGAAGATTGCAAGGGGGATAAAGAAAATAAACCAACACAATTGGTAATCTACTTCAGCCAATTCTTTTGTTTCTCGAACACAAGAGAAGACATACACTTAGAAGTCAATGCTAATTATTTAGAAAACATCCTCTGTCTGTCAGAAGAAACTATCTGCTGTTCACTAGTAAGTTGGTCTCTACGGAGATACTTAAGCTCCCAACCACTTTAATGAATAAAACGTGTTACAAGAGTGTTACACTTTAATGTTAATTGTTATACGTTAATTGTTACACAAAACGTGTTACACTTTAATGAGTAAAACGTGTTACAAGAATCTACGGATGCAAATATTAATGAAAACACAGCTAATGCAGCCAAGACCTCATCTATTGAACACTGAATGAAGTTAAACAGTCGCTATTTTTAACGAAACGGAGAACAATGATTTAAGCTCGGTGCGTTTGAGTTTAATCTTAACTTATACGGTAAACTACATGCCTATAGTATATGAACTGTGCGAATCAATGCGGTGGATATGTTTTCATATCAGTGATCATTCGTATTTCTTTCTGGACGCTACAAAACATCGGTTACCATATGCAACAAGAAAATTAATGACATTGCCAAAGTAACTATAGACCAATTCTCATTCACTTTTCGTTCTCTCTGTCTCTCTCTTTGATTATACAGAATAACTCAAATATGATATAAAACTTGTAAGGAAACAGAAATTTATTCAGAAATGTCATACACGCATACTCACACAACAGATTGTCATTTTATCTCAAAACATGCACCATTTTCGTGTGCAAAGTGCATAACGGAATCATGCGATTAATATGAAATGCCAGAAAATATAATATTAGTATGAAAGACCATAAAATATAACAATACTATGAAATACCAAAAAATGTAATAATATGAAATTCCACAAAATATAATAAGCTAAAATTCCACTAAATATTGATGTGTACCAGGTGACAATCATTTTTTTAGAGGAATAAAGAATAATACCCGAACGGACGTCATACGTGGGCACTCCCAGTCCTACCACTGAGACAGTCACATATATAAAAGGTAAGCAAAAGAAAGCATTTTGTTTTATTCGAACTGTAGTTTGCAAACAGCAATATTTAATTTAAAAAAGGATTTGTTTCGTGAAAGAT
>JJRW01S0005568.1:95110-105177 GCA_001188405.1 Loxosceles reclusa | reverse complement strand
CTGTTGGCAACCTGTCGTTTGTACAGTTTCACCAAGGAACTCTAAGCCGTGCTCATGGGTGGAGTGGACTTATGGTTGTTCACTAAGGTAGTAAAGTGAACGTTGATAAAAAAAAAAGGCTTCCAAAAGTCTAGTTCTAAAGGGGAATTGAGCCGAAATATTATTTCTAGTGAGCGAAAATTGAAACGATTATTTACTTCCCACCATGTTATGCAATACTAGATTTCTTAAGTTCGTGTTTTTGACATAATTATTGTGTTCCGAAAGGCGGTTCCTGAGTGCTCTTTTTGTTTGACCTATGTAAGATAAAATTCATTCACGTGAAATTACGTAAATGCCCTAAAGTTTTTGTGGCAGAAAGGGATCTTTCGTAATTGATTTTTTTTTAAAAATAAGGTGAATGTTACGGTGAAATCAAACATTTTTTAGAATCTTGGCAACGGAATGACTGATGCCAGAGAAGTATGGTAATGTGATTGTGTTGGTGCCACAGGGTTTCGGTTCAAATATAAAAGTCTCCACTTTTAGTTTTCGAAGTTTTCTGAAGGGAGAATCAATGGCGACGTGGTCATAACCTCTTTTATGAGAGATGGATCTGAGGAATAATTCTTTATTGAGAGAAGAAGTGTCTGACGCACTTTACGGTCCTGTAAAAAAAGCTCCAAGTTTTCGTTTATGGGTATGGCAGGATATGGCATGTGGTGGCAAATGTTTAGCGATATATTGCATTGGTAAAACCGTTGTCACTTTTTTTGACTAAAGCGTCTAGAAAGGGTATTGTTCCATTTGTTTCCAGTTCAAAGATGAACTTGACATGGGGATCCATTTGATTTATTTTTTGAAGAACAGGTGTATCTTGAGGCACGTATTCCCAAAAAATTAAGATGTCATCAACGTAACGAGCAGAAAATTTAAATTTAAATTTTCCCCAGATGCGGGACTCAAGGTAGTGCATATATAAATCGCACGGTACAGGAGACAAAGAATTTCCCATAGCAAGTCCTTCTGTCTGTTTGAAATGAAAACAGTAAAATAAAAAATGGATCTCTGTGACGCATGCGTGAGTCAAGGAAACGAGATTGTCAATTTCAGGGAGGTATCTGGAATAGTAACATTGGTAAATAATGACTGCACATCAAGAGACGCTCGAACGGTAGTGTGGGTGGGAGTGAATTTGTTGAATTCGTCAACGAATTCGTCAACGATTGAACTGAATGTTTGGTACTGTGGGTGTTGGCCGAGAGAAGTATGGAAAACCTGGATGGCATTTTCATTGTTTGGGAAGGCGTATAATCAGTCGCTGGACCCGCTGGAAACATGCCATATTACCTGAAGTTGACCCGGAAAACCTGTCATCTGGCTCGGCGGAAAATCGTGCAGTCCACTCCCAGCGTGGCAATAAACAGCTCAACGATGAGAATCATCTCGGTCTGATCGCCACACTTGCGTTGGCGGCATCAACCACATAAGCTAAAATTTCCCAATCCTTCACTTACCCTCTCAGGGCTGCTGAACAATACTGACTCTACCGCAGTTCTGGTGATTTCAGTAGACGTGCCAATGTACGTGTAATTTATGACTTGAAGAATATAGGACTCTATACTCTCTACTGTTTGAGCATGAAATTACAATTGAGCATGAATAATCTGATATATCGGTACAGTCAATGATGTAAAATGTTCCCAGTTCGCACTAACAATCCTCCACTTGTCCACGCACGTCTACTCGCTGACAACGTTGGTGTTTTGTGCTAACATATGATCGAGAAACGGTCACTCCTCATTGAGTGCGAGAATGGACCACGACCTTAATGGTCTACTGTGATGGATTTCTGAACAACAGATCTAAAGCAGTGAAAATTTCACCAGAGTTCACAACAAGGGCAAGTCGAGATCTGTGAGTAAGCGCTCGACAAGTCGAACCATACCGCTGGTGATCAGGAAACCTCACTGAGTGCTATATACGTTAAAAACTGCAAGTTGAAAACACTGCTGTGGCCGTTGTTGAAACAGATATTTAAAGAACCGAGAAAACTAAATACGTTTCCTGTGGCAAATATAAAGAACACACAGTAAGCATATACCCAAGAGATAGACGTCTGGCTATAGCCTGAACTGCGTCTAAAGTGGCAGTACACTCAATGTGGAATTTGGTAGGTTACGAGAAGAGCGATACCACAATGATCCTCGAACGAGACATGCTAATCGTAAAGCCTCGTCTGTTTCTGATCATGTGGACCCAGAATTCTTTCTTGCAAAGTTGTGCACAAATAGGAGTGGTTTTACCTTTACCTTAGATCATCCAGGTTGGCAAGTAAACCACGACAGTTCGATTAGATAAAAGTGAGCGACTTAAAGGTTTAATGGCCAGGTGACGTCTCAGGCAATGAGGTCTCCTGTTTTGATTTGAAGAAGCCATTTTTTTTTTGGGGGGGGGAGAAAGAGAGACTGGAGGTGGGACAATAACCACGACTTCCTCGTCATCAAACACAAAGAATTCGTTTCAGGAATTTGCGAGTTTCAGTGCCCTATGAAGAATGTTTGGAGCGAGACATGTAACAGGCAGCTTTGACTTAAGAAGCTTTGTACACATGAGCTACTTCCTCAGTGAGAGAGCGTCTTTTGTGGTGAAGCTGCTTTAACTGCAGCGGCTTTAGTAGCAGCAGAAGCTTACCCTGATGCGAAGCTTTGCAAGGAATTCTGGGGCTGCGTGAAACGTAGAAGGAACGTCTGTGGATCAGGAAACAACTGGCAGCAATTGGGAAAGAGAAAAGCTGAAGGAAGTTTCGATATCTACAGACTTATAGTTGGATAGTACCGCGGTATAGGAAACTCAAGGTCGGCTAGGAGAGACCACGTTCCTCGCGTCAGCGTAAGAAACACACTCTGCTTGACATTTACCTGCTGAATATATATACCCACACGATAAATGCAGTAGGTGGGGAGAAACAACTGTTCACCTGCACGGCATCTCTGGCGGGGCAGGTGAGACAACCACCATAAGGCGCTTGTTCGTGTTCAAAACTTTGGTATTGCAAGTAGCAGAAGGGATTAAAAATACACTACCCTACAGAGAAAATGCAACACCAAAAAGGCGTCATTGTCGTATCCATGCAAATTTAAAAAATAAAAAACATACGCATGTGGACGGTGCTGAAGATTTGAAATTTAAGTTGATCAGAAAATCAAAAGTTGATCAGTAATTAAGAAATTACGTGATCAGTTAGGGAGATAAAGGTGGGCAATCGTCAGATAAGCAGATATTTGTTCTTTTCCTTCCGCCTACGGAAACCTGTCTTTTCCGTTGTTTTTTCTTTCAGAGTAAACGCGTAGTTGAATAGATGTCTAGGAGACGTCGCCGAGAACAGTCACGGCGAGATTTCATGAAGGATTTCATTGTAGTCCTACGTATCGCTGGTTGGCTTTTTGTCGTATCAACAGCTGCAACACACCAAGATGCGTGAATTGTGCACAGGACTTCGAGTAGCTGGAAGAAAATGACAAGTCGCAGGGGCACAGGCACACCTTGATTAACATCGGTACGCTTGGATCGACACATCCAGTATTGTCAATAATTCTGCAGAGCCTGCAGGGAGCATTAAATGCTTCAATATCAATGAAAACGGTTTCTCGAAAATTGGTCGAAAGTGACTTGCAGTCAAGCTGTTCTTTACGAACAGTGTCTTTGTCACCAACTCACAGACATAAAAGATTGTATTGATGTCGGGACGTCACGTGCTGCAGTGAAAGCTTCTACTACACGTCCTGGCACCGAATCGAACATGTTTTAAATGTGTACCTGAGGTATAGCATTTCAGATTTCAAGTCCAAAGCTGTACAGAATCCGAGCCCAACGTTCAGCTGTACTGTGTGATGGACGAACGTGACGAGCGAGTTGCCAATTGACGAAATCCCAGACATCATCAATAGGCGAGATCTATGGTGAATGGGCAAACTAAAGGAGAAGCAGTATCTATCGTGTTGAGAAGAAGCCTTGAAGATTCCTGGCAACACGTAGGTAAACGCCATGACGTTGGAATACAGCTCCAGGAATATGCTAAGGAAGAGTGCAATTTTAAGCTCCATAACTTCCCGTGATGTAGAAATTGTTGTTGAGATTATCCACAATTTGGAGCATCCGAGATAGTTCCCTATACCTGTTGGCGCTCCAGGCCCTAACGCTTAGTGTTCATCCTGTATGACTCTGAATAATGCACTATGGTACGTAGCGTTCACCTCTATAACTTCTCATGCGTCCTCTGCATTCGTTCTAGTCCAAAGTGAAGCGGGACTCATCGGAAAAGACGATTACTTCCTAATTGGGATTCCTGCTTAAAGGAATGCTCACACGGAGTCCACGGCACATCAGACGCCGGCGAGCTGTGGAAGCAGACAACGGCACACATTTACCAGTGGTCTAACATTGCGCTAACCCTCCTGTGGAAGCTGCACAGTTCGTCACTGTCAACAAGGAATGAGGTCTGTCATCCCGTGCTGAAATAACATTTCGTAGTCCACTTGCCGGATTGGAGATTCGTACGGTTCTCTACAGCCGACTGCTTACACAATCGCATCCCTGCCCTGGCATTACGATCTGTATCAGTTGCAATTTCACGATAAGAAAATCCACTTTTATGCAGGCCGATAATTCGTTCCCGTTCAAACCATGTAACTTGCTCATATGACGTTCTCTACCGTGGACGACGGGGAAGCGCCATATTTTACGCTCTTTGACTTCAGACAACGATACACTACTTTCAGTACCCTTCTTACAGCCCTCTATTTATAGTACTAATACGACAGTTCAGAGGGCGCTGCCTAGCCTGCGCATGCGCTATCACTCTGAAATAACAGTCATTTCCATGACATACGCTACTGCGCATTTCCTGTAAGTTTCATTTTATTTGAACGATTTATTCATGGTGCTACAATTTTCACAAACATGAGTGCATTATTGCCGTTTTTCTGATTATGTTTTCCCTTGGCAACTTTACATCTCCTATTTACAATTCCGATACATTACAGCTGAAAAAACTCCAGCTTATTAAAGATTTTTGTCTCTTGAAAAACGTATGCTGCTGTTCGGAGAAACTGCAAGACCAAGAGAAAATTATCGAATAGACGTAAAATTTGGCGAACGGGTTGTTCAGCATGAGATATGCAAATGATTACAATTTCAGCTACGTATGCAAATAAGATGCGCGTGCAGTCGAGATTGAAATCTGACTCGATGGATATAAAGACGGCCGTAGAAAGCAAATTTTAAACATTATATCGGTAAAACCTATTGTTATTACACTCACAGTACTTATGTATCCCTCGCCGCAGAGAGAGAAAACATTATGAATTGACGAACTTCGAGAGAGGAAGTAGAGTAGGCTTGAGATATGAGGTCGTTCCTCGTACCGTGATATCACAGAAAGTGTTGGACAGGACGCTAGTACAATGACACGTATTTGGAGGCAATGGACGGAAAAAGGTTCTACGTAACGATGTAAGTGAACCAAAACACACCTACAAACGCGTCAGAATGGAAAGATATAGATAGTTAGTACGTATGGCGGTGATGTACCGTGAAGCAATTTCAACAGCGTTAGCAGAACAAGGGAGGTCGATAACGCATCGATCGATGTCTGCCAACACTGTTCTTCTGCGACGGTTGCAACCATTGATGATGATGATTTATGTTTTCTGGCACAAGGACCTAGTAGGACCATGCTGTGCCAAACACGAGACAAACATGAACAAGGTGATGACAAAAACACAAACCCAAGCCGACAGGGACTCGAATGCAAACTACTCAGCACAGTGCCCTATGACTGGTACCACTGGAGCGGCAACTGTTGCAACCAGGGCTCATAGCTCGGCGTCTATATTTGCGAATTCGGTTAACCTATTACCATCTATCATAAACTGCGATGGTGCAGAGAATGAAGACACGGTGACTCTGAATGGAAGCGCATCATCTTTTCCCACGAGTCCAAGTACAGTTTGTGGGATCTTCGTTTGCAGATAGTGCGGGGAACGCTATCTGGAAAGCTGCATTGCAAAGCCTCATAATGGTCTTACCGTCACCGTCATGGTTTGATATGGCATCAGATTTCATACACGTTCTCGCCTTCTGCGAATCGCAGCCACTATGAATAGTTAGAAGTACATTCATGAGGTTTCGAAAACAGAAGTCTTACCATTGCTACAGAGTAATCCTGGGGCTACCTTCCAACACAAAGAATTCTACTGCTCATATCTCATGCATTATTCAATGTTGTAATCACGTTATTTTTGTAATCACCAAGGGTCAACTCTTCTTTGGTCTTCATCGTCGACCGATTTGTCCCCCATCGAACATGTGTGAGATATGATTACTAGAACGTTATCTCCTACGCCTCCATGAGCAACTACAACTGACGAATTGTGGATACGCATTCAATCTGCATGGCATAGCATTCTACAGACAGATTAAAAAAGAAAGAATGACCAGAGTTAGTTAGTTAGTCATAGATGGAGGTTTGTCACTGGTCTAAAGCTAAAAATTCGATGATAACGCGGAAATGGTGTCAACCAAATGTCGCGAGGTTTTCGACCATCACCTATGGTCTTTACCAAGCGAATGAAGAAGTAGGAGTTATGCGACAGTATTCTTACGCGCTCGCCCACTACAGTGCAACTTACCACTATTCGAGAGAACAGTACAACGTACGCTACGAAATGCAAAGGAGATTGTTATTCCTCCCGCAGATGAAGGACGCACAATCGTAGAAATGGATATGAAGAAGTACAGAGAGAAGGCTCGGGATTTGCTCTCCGATAACAGGACTTACACCGTGTTTGCTACAGACCCAACTTCTGCCACCCAAAGAAAGATGAATGGGCTACTTTCGAAGCTTCATGCTAGAAACACTTAACAGCAGACTTTAGAACCGACCAGCTGCGATGCACGTCTGAAGTAGTATTTCATTTTTATGGTCTTCCATAGATCCGTAAGGCGGGAATATCACTCCGTCCCATCGTGAACTTCTGCGGTTCTCCAATGTATGAGCTATCAAAACATCTAGCATCAAGTCTTTTTCTCTCTGATTGGCTTACCAGACTGCACCGTTTCTATACCACAGGAGTTTGTTCACTACGTTCAGGGACCCAGGATCAAAGATGGGGAACAAATGGTGTTTTTTGACTTTAAGTCACTTTTCACTTGTATCCCCAAGCCTTTTGTTGTCTCGACTGTATTGGGCTGATTTCAGGAGGACGACACCTTGCAGTGGAAAACCGACCTGAGTGCAGGAGAGGTTTGTGATCTGTTAGTGTTCCGCCTTGGCAAAACGAACTTCGTGTTCCATGGTACCCTCTATCGCCAGATCTAAGGTACTGCAACGGGCTCACCGGTATCAAGTGTTTTCGCCAACGTGTACATGGAGGAATTTGAAACTTCAGTATCCAAAACCTGGAAACGTTGCGTTGATGACACATTTGTAATTCTACCATTTTCACAATTTACGAGATTTCACAACCACTTGAACAATTTCGATCGAAATATTCAGTTTACACTGGAAATTGAGGAAGATGGTTGTTTACCTTTTCTGGACGTATGTGTCGAAATAATTGCTGATGGAAGATTTTCCATCAGTGTTCATCGTAAATCTGTCCACACTGGCGGGTACCTAGATTTCCAGTCTCACCACCCCACGTGTCACAAAGCATATCAACGTCAAGTTGAGTCCTACTGCAGCGATGCAGAATCGAAAACCCAGGAGGCACAACACGTCACCTGGACTGTATGACAAAATAATTACCCAGAACGATTCATCATTCGGAATCGTTCGTCTTCTGATGCTACTAGGTCTTGGAGAGTGGAGGATGAAGTGAAATCAACTGCCACCTTGCTGTATGTTGAAAGGACATCGGAAACGATATTACGGACACTCTGGAAGTCCGGCATTAAAGACTACTACAAATCATGCTCCACGCTTCGCGACGCTTTGATGCATGTGAAAGACCCGATCCCGTCTGAGGAATAAACAGGTGTGGTTTACCAAAAAACCGTGCAAGGACTGTGACAAAATATACACAGTCGAAACAGAGAGAGACTAATTTCGGTTCTCCTTAAAGAACAAGCCCGTGCTGTTCAGCATACGGATTTCAAACCCTTACTTGCTAAACACAAAGTAACGGAACAATGAGAACCCGGCTTCGACTGCTTTAAACTACCATACTGGCCTGTCTCCAATAGAAGCAGTCGCCTGTTTCTTGAATCTTAAATTACAAGATGAAGGATAAGGTAACAAACTACGCCAATTAGTCGCCAAGCTCGTACCGCCATCTGTCGCGAACAAATCCCTCAAAAGTGTCTCATCCACCATCAAACCCGGGAATTCCGAAGCCATTTGGGTTTCCAAGATTATATTATATATACTGTCGCATAACACCTTCTTCTTCATTTGCTTGATAAAGACCATAGATGATGGTCGAAACGTCGCGACTCTTTGTTGATACAGTTTACGCGTTATCATCCGATTTGTAGCTTTAGACCGGTGACAAAAACCTCCATCCTTTCTACAGATACCCATCCGAAATTTGCGTTGGTTGCTATGATGTCGTGTGGCGTCAACTGCAACAGGTGTAGACACAGAGTACCGATTTTACCATTGTTCCTTTCGGCTTACAATTTTGCAATTTTAATCATTTATACTTTACATCACAGTTATTTGCTCCAATATATATTTTTCATGTAACTCATGTTAAAGCTTCGCTGAAAAGCAATGTACTAATAAAATCATTTCGTTCGTATAGAGAGCAAATTAATTCTTCGTCTCGTTAAGTCTCATTCTTATACACTTATTCTACGAAAAATAAGAGTTTGGTTATGCATTTTGTGTAAGAACGGAAGGAAAAATAATTAAATGACATTAAACAACAGTGCGGTTTGCACCATAGTTACCTAAGCAGTCGTCGGATGAAAAACGATCAGAATCCCACACTTCTAGATGGAGTATGGGAGGGATCTTTAACTCGGTTTCCTGGAAAAATTTCTTCTCACTCACGACCATAAGTTTTTCAGCAGGCAGGAACTGGAAGGGTAGGATAAACCTCCAGTTGAAATTCCCCTCCCCTTCAGACCTATTTGGAAATTTTAATTTTGCATCTTACGTAGGTGAATCAGAAAAACATGTAACAAAAGCTGTAATTTAAAAGCACATAAACTGACTTACATAGTTTTCTACAACGAATTAAAAAAAAATTACTAGTTATTTTCGTGGGGTTTCTATTGCTTGCTGTCTGCTCATAATACGTAGTAACGATGCAAAATGTCGAGGCGTTTGCAACAGTGGTCTGAATCCAGCAAGAGGTGTTATCAGATTTTTATTGATTTTTGTGGATTTAATGTGAACTCATCCAAGTTTATGGTGATAACGTCATGACTTGACACTAATAAAATGTTGCTGCTTATTATATTAATCCGGATTAATCTATCATAGGAAATGTAATGGGAGATCACGCCCACCATCAACGCAGATCGGTACTGTGACACACTAGGAGACTTTCCGGAGGCCACCAGATAAAAATGCCCAGGTATGTTGAGAGAAGGATTCATTCTCATTCATGATAACTCTAGGCCCCAAGGCACAACAGTGCTAAAAAAAAAAGGAAAAGGGTGATGATGATGATGATGATGCTTAGCGTTTTATGTCTCAGGGACCTATTAAGATCATACTGCGCCAAACACGAGATGAACACGAACAAGGTGAAGACAAGTGCATACACCCATGCCGACCGGGACACCAACCCGGGCTCCTCAGCACAGTAGTCCGTCACCGATGGAGCGGCAAACACACAGGGGATTTCACATGGAAGATTTAGAGTTTTCCATTGTATAATCTAGCTTTGTCACCCTATAATTTTCACCTATTCCCTGCGCTGAAAGAAGAGTCTGGCATTCGATTCAACAGTGACAACGCATTGAAACAGACCATAACATTATGATTAGATCAGCAAGAACCCAACTTTAAATGTATCAATCAACCTGTACAGATTAATTTTGGTTCCAAAATAAATGTAACAATGAACTCCAAA
>JJRW01S0005566.1:20317-30662 GCA_001188405.1 Loxosceles reclusa | reverse complement strand
TGTTGCACTAGAAACACGACAGACATACGTGTATCATTTTTTGTGCACGTTATTAAAACCTTAATAAATAACTTGTTTGCTCTTACTTGTTTCATTTTTATAGCTAGTCGCAATAATTAAGTTAAGTCGGAGTTTCTGATTTGTTTGATTTTGACTTTAATTAATTTGATTCTCATCTGATTAATTGTTACTTTGAATTTTGCGCGTAAGTATATTTAAACATGTGTTCGAAACGCTCCTGCAGAGTAAAGAGCCTCAGAAGCTCTAACGATTATTTCTGACACCGTTGGTGCTCAGAGTTCTGATTTTGCAGCAGAGACTGTTCACCTTCATGCTCAACTCGCCAAATTTGACGAACAAACCCTTGCAAGGTTTGCTTCTTTCCCAGCAGGAGAGATCCTAGCGGAACTTTCTGCGAGCGAAACAACCTTTTATATAATCACTTCTTGACAGTCATCCTGACGTAGCTTCTTATCGGTTCAAACTCTGTTCTTTCTCATAAAGGCGTATGGACGCGTTAGTCTTTTGCCTGTTTAAGGAATTGTTAATTGGTTATTCACGGAAAGGAAGTTAGAAAATCTTCACATTCTCCCCGTTGTGAAAATTGAAAACCTCACGACTGTAAGAATATCACAAAGAAAGCATACGAGTCTTCATATCTTGCGTATGAAACTTGTAAAAGCTTGAACCCATTAACAGCTTTAACTTTATCTCGCCACATTTTGCTCATACCAACTTTCATGGGTCATTTTAAATTTAGAAACGGCCGATATTGGTCGTAATAATCTATCCCAGCATAATAAAGCCTAAACAAGAGTTAAAATATGTGATTATATCGCGACGGTGTAGTGTTCCAATTATGTTACGAACATAAACGCTGATCTAACACGGGTAATAACCAGGGTAATCTATGGAACACATTACCAGAGACGTAATTTATCGTTATGGGAAATATGCTTTATTCCTCGTCGTCTTCCCCCTTTCGTACCGTCCTTTTTTTATCCTTTTTATCTTTTCTTCCTCCCCCCCCTTTCTATCTGCGGCAAAGAAGGAATTCATTCTTTTTATCGCAAGGGTATCCGCTGGAGATCAGCCTCACGTGGAACCTCGATTATACTGAATTTCCTCTTGCTTCGGCGGCAAGTCGCATTTCGTTCTCTTTTAAAGCACCGTCTTGGGATGCAGAAGGAGCATTTTCGTTTGGCTCTCATATCAAATCGTTTCGTCCGACGAAGCTGAGTGCAAGAAGAAAGGAGCAAAAGAAGAGCATGCGTCACAAATGAAGAAGCCTCAATGAATGCAAAGGCGGCCTCTTTTCTGAAAATAGATTCACGTGATGCAGTTGTCATTTAAAATATTCCCTAAGAAATGTTAGAGAAATGTTACACGCCTCAAGACAGCCATGTAATGTTGTACCGACGTGATATCATTGTGACTGTATTGCAATACAGCCACAAGCGTATAACAGTTAGTACATTTCTTTGTGGCCGCAATAACCCAGATTCGAGTCCTGGTCACGGCACCAAATGTGTTGCAGGTGTGTGTTTTGTCTTTCAACCCAACTTTGTAAAATACAATAGAGTTCAATAAAGCAAATCGAGATAATGCTGCAATTAAAGTAACTAGGTTTTTATTCCACTGTTTGCTTAAGAGTTTAAAATAAATAATTCAGATAGCTTATCTCTAAACGTTTTAAGGCTCTCCCCACAAAAAAAAAAATTCAGTAATAAGCTGCTCAGATAACTGTCAGCGTAGCTTAAATGGAAAAGTGGTCTTGGAGATGGTGCATCCGTAGGTTCGATAAAAGGGCACATTTCTTTGCAGTGACGCCCGTACTTCTGACCTCACAATAGTGACCAAAGACTCAACCTTTAAGTCCACCACTCAAGGTCAGGAGGCACCATGACCTCTCTCGCAACGTGTGGGAGTTTGTAAGATTCCCCCCACGAATTACTTCGAAAATAAGCTTTCGAGACACATGTCGGCGTAGCCTAAACGGAAAGTGATCTCTCCGCAGTTGACAGGTCCGTAGGTTTGCATCCCGGCGTCGACAAAAAGGAAGTTTCTTTACAAGTGGCCCTCAAACTCATGGTCTCTCACACTAGTGGCAAAGAACCAAATCGTTAGGTCCACCACTCGTGGTCAGGTCGGTGTTCTGAGCTTTCTCTCAACGTAGGAGAGGATGTAAGGTTTTCCCCTCAAAATACTTCGATAATAAGCTGACCTGATATTTCTCAGCGTAGCTTCAATGGGAAAGCGCTCACTCCGGAGATAACAGATCCGTAGATTCGAATCCCTGTGTCGACGAGCAGGCAATTTTTTTACAAAGTACACCAATAAACAACTGAAATATATAAAATATATTTCAGTGTATCGTCTTGGGAGTAAACGTTTTGCGTTTCCCAACTCCATCTAGGTTTGATTTGGAAAAGCTCCGGTCAAATATGTTCCATTAAATAACTGTGATAATTGTTGTTTCTTCTTGTGCTTAAGGTAAGTTAATGTGACATACAGAATCACCTCCACAGTGAAAGTTGAGTAAACGTAACTACTGAAGTCACTATCTACATTCAAATTCTCATGAAGCTTAAAGAAGCTTTAATTTTCTTTACTTTCCCTATAAATATCTGTATTGACTTTCCACAATGTTACGAGACTCTTTTCTCCGAGACCATTTCTTTAAATTCAGGCATTGCTGTCTCCCGAAACAGCTAAAAGTCAAAACATAGCTTATATACGTTGTTTAAGCATTTCAGGCTTAGCATCTTTTTTTTTTTTTCTCTCTAGTTTTAGGGGTTTTGCACTCTTTGACTGCAGTTAGTGGTGCGATATCAGCGCGATCTGTTAGTAGACTAGGGCACTGTAACGAAGCTGATTAGGGGAGTTACAGCAGCTGCTAATAGTTTTTGGACGACACAGACGTTTCAGTTTTACAGAAGTATCTACATTGTTCTAAATAGCTATGTCATTTCGAGAAACATCGTATATGTTCTTTTCTGCTAGACGAGTGTGGAAAAATTAAGCACGGGACAAGTTTGTATATGTAACTTTCGCACCAGTGTTCTATATCGGTAAAAAGCGTACAATAAGGTCCTCGAAATATAAGCATATGAGAAAGGTAATTGGGTTGGTTGGTGGATTATTTGAAGTTTACTGTCACAAGAGCCTGTAAAAGCCATGCTGTGCGAAACACAATGCGATCACGGAACGGCATATGACTCGGGCACCTCGGAGACGCCACGTCACTCCGCGTATTCACTAAAACGTGAACCGGTGAGGGGTGAGAATGGTGAACACATACCAAGAACAGAATCCAAAAAATGTGAAATACTTTTATGCAAAAGTGGGTTCCAAGCACAGCAGGGCAGAATACAGAAACATCCATTGGACAAGCTACAGGTAATAAAAATGCAGTCCACAGTAAGTGATGCCATCAGCCCTAACTAAATACAGTTTCAAGTTGTCACTGAGATCTTGAGGCAACCTAGCCTATTCCTCTTGTAGCGTCGATCCAGCTGCGGGGTGGTTTTGGGCGACTGGTAATGTAGTGCAAGGCGTCTGCCGAGAAAGTGCTAACGGTGTTTCATTTGGGTTGGGATCCGGAGACCGTTTCGGGACCATCCATGTGGCGAATACCTTGAATCGCCAACAGATCATCGACAGCCTTGTCGTCCATTAAGAGGAAGCCGAGACGCACAGCATCCTGGAAAAGACGAACATGAGGAAAGATAATCTCAATACAGTAACGGTCATTAGTAAGGAGTAGTCATTTCCAAGGAATTTCCTTGGAAAGTACGGAACTCCGTTCCGCCATAAAGTATTATACCTCCCCAAGCGAGAACGTCGCTTCTTATGAACCGGTCTTTAGCGACGATATTGGAAGAGTAATAATGCGTTCCCCGCTCTCGCCAGATTTGTATAAGTCCGAAATAGTCGGTTAGACTAAATCGGACTATCAGATGTAAAAACATTCAGCATCATTGCACAGATCCTTAGTCCTTGTGTGCATTGTACCAGAGAAAACACGGTTTGCAATGTCTAGGCGTTAACGGTGCACACCGTTTTAGTTGCCTGAGTGAAAAATTACATGGGTGTAGTCTCCGATATCTAGCGTATGTGATTCAGTCCTCGTTCTCACGAGGGTTTTTCTTTTCGTTTTTCACGTAGTTTATGTCGACTTTCGTCTTCCAAGTTTTGAATGGCAACAGCACAAGTGTCACAAGAGTGTTCAGGTGTCGAAGTCATTTTTTCCGCATACGAAACAGTACTGAGGGATGGGGTACTGGTTGACGTATTGTTCTTCGAAATGACTCTTCAATAATTTCATTTTACATTCGTGGGAGGATTTAGCACAAAATACTTTAAATGCCATATTGTGGAGTCAATATTTTTGTTCTTTGGTTAACATGGTGAGAGAAAAACGTTCTCGTTGTTTTGGTTATCTGCGTGTCCTTAGTCAGTCAGTTACTATTTATTTTCAATAACACCATGAGCTACTAATGAGGCACATTACCTATGAAATGAGTAAATGTGACGCTAACATTTTCTGCTTTCTTTACAATAATAAATGAACACTTCCGATGAAATAAACTGGCCAAACTCAGGCCAAAAAGTAATTCGAATACGATTTACAAATTCGCTCGCAATCTAACAAAATCAGTCTCCTGCACTCACCGGGTAAGTGTTTTTTCTCCAACGTCTCGTCTGCCAACAACAAACTTCCACCAACGCGCCTGTCTTTTAAAGGTTCAGAGGACCTTTGCAGAATCCCACCAAAGATCAGGAAGCGGAAGAAAATTCCATCATGCTCTTTTCTTCTTCTAGAGTGCTGACGTCGTCTTTATACGTTTCTGCGCATGTGCAGCGGCAATAGAAATGTTTGCGTTTCTTTAATGGTACCAGATGGCGCCAGATTATTGTTTCGTTTCAATATTTATCAGAAAAGATGTTTGAACCTATTTCCTTTCTGGAAAAAAAAAAAACTTGTAATTTTAATCACTTGATTACAAACATCGAGAAGCCGTCTCGAGGTTTTTGTATTCAATACAAAGGAAGCAAATCTGTCGAATTGTTCTTCATGACATACTAGAACATACTAAAACCACTTTTTACATTTCATGTTACCAAAAAAGATGCATTAACAAAAGGAGCATACTAAAAGTTGTAATTCTACATATCATTAAATCCATGGATTTCCCAGATAACGTGATAACATTATCAATTACTTCTTGTACTTGGAATCCAGTAGACTATCTGACAGAGAAAGTATGACACTTTAAAGCACGAGTTGATTGCGAGGAAAATTGACACACAGCCAAAGAATTAAAATTTAAGTATATGACCTGACTTTTAAGACTTTAATGCACTACAGCGATGGTATACACATAGGGCGATCAGTAGAGCGTAGGACAACTCTCGCAACAAATGTCCTTTGTCGACGTCAGGACTTGAGCCACGGATCTGTCAGCTCCGCAGCGTCTGCTTCACCAATGAAGCTACGCCAACAAGTATCTGGACAGCCTTTTGTCTAAGTCTTTTGCGGGGGAGGGTAACCTCACACTCTCTGAGTGATAGAAGCATCAAAGCGTCTTGAGGTATCGATGACCATATGTCTTCCACAGTTCTTCATCAGTTCGAGATTGGGACCGAGTAATCAAAGTCCAACCATATCCCACAGATGCTCAATCGGAGAGAGATATGGAGACCAAGGAAGCATGTAGATACCTTGCTGATGTCCGCAGTGTGTGGCCTCACTTTGTCTTGTTGGAACTTGTAACCTCTGAACGTGGAGTAATGTTACCGGAAGCAGCATTTCATCTGCGTTTCAATTACTGTCATTGTTCCTCTAACACGAACAAGAGATACGCAGTTATTGATGCGGATAGCATCACAAACCATGACGCACCGATGCCGAGCAGCATGGCGTTCCACAATCGCAGCGGAATTCGATCTGTCCCCATGTCGCCTCCAGACTCGCACTCGGTGAAGGTCGTTCGAAAAACGGAAACGAGATTCGTCACTAACTCCTATCCTGTAATATTCATAACACCAGAAGCTAGGTCCGGACACCATTGCAATCTTTCACGTCGGCGAGTTGGTGTCAAAGGCAGTGTTCGTAAAGGACGGCTTGACCACAAACCGTTTTAAACCAATCTTCTAAAAACCGTTCTCGCTGGCATTGGAGCATTCAATGCTCCCTGCATACTCTTCAGAAATGTCGACAGTGCCAGATTGTGAAGCTTCTCCTGTATACCCTTAAATGCGCCGATCCAAGCGTACTGACCTTTGTCCAGATGCACTTGTATCCTTGTGACGATTGTCATTACCGTCATTAATCCATCTACTCCAAATTCTATGCACAGTGGAATCATCTTAGTGTGTTTCAGCTGCGATACAACGAAAAAGACCAACCAGCAGTATGTAGGCCTACAATGAAACCCCTCGTGTCATCTTCAGTTTGCCGAGACTCTCTAGAACGGCGCTTCCCAGTTATCTCTTCAACTACACCTTTGGTCTGAAAGGAAAAACAGCTCAAAAAGTCAGCTTTCCGTAAATAGGTGAGTAGAACAAAAGTATGCTCATAGATCAGAAAAGAAAGAATGACCAGGGTTAGTCACTGATTAAGGTTTTGCCACTGGTCTGAAGCTACAAATCGGATGATAACGTGCAAACGGAATCAGCCAAGAGTCGCTAAACACGTGAGATGGTGAGACTGGAAATCTAGGTACCTGTCCGGGTGGGTAGGTTTTCGCTGAATACTAGTGGAAAGACTTCCATCAGCCATTCTTTTGACACATACATCCAGGAATGGTAAACACAACCGTCTTCATCAATTTCCAGTGTAAACTGGATATTTGGATTGAAGTTGTTCGAGTGATTGTAGAATCGCGGAATTTGTGAAGACGGTTGGATCACAAATGTGTCATCAACCACGTCAATTT
The DNA here is from genome assembly GCA_001188405.1 of Loxosceles reclusa. Lineage (NCBI taxonomy): Eukaryota > Metazoa > Arthropoda > Arachnida > Araneae > Sicariidae > Loxosceles > Loxosceles reclusa. Next base: position 23,721 of record JJRW01S0005566.1, on the reverse strand, counting down.
CCACGTTTTGATGTTGAAGGGGTCACTGTCGAGCACTTGCCTTTTAGATTTCTCAATCCATAAGTTGGCGACAACACTTGATACAGGTGAGCCCATTGCTGTACCCTAGATTTGGCGATAGATGGTATCCTGGAACAAGAAGTTCGTTTCGCCAAGGCAGAACTCCAACAGCTCACAAATCTCTTCCGTACGTCAAATGAGCGTATGCTCATCTGACGCTTTCTTACTTTGATCTTAGCTGACTAATCACGTGACCCACTTGAATTTCAGATCATCAGCATAAATTGTCGAGCTACGTATTCCTTGCAATTTGCATACTGATATCTCGACATTTTTCTGGTTTTGCATTTTCTTTTCCGGGGAGTGTATTTACGAAATCACGGTGGTTTTCACGATTCACCTCTATAATGCATATGTCATTATAACTTCCATATTTCTCCATTACAACCTACATGCATTTTACACTGAACTTTCAGAAGGAAACAGGATTTTGTTGTTGATGATTGTTGAATGTTTGCCAAACTGAATTGAAATGAATTGAATAATCAGATCCTAGGTAAAGAATGTTCTTATATTAATTAGAAATAGAAATAATTTTTACAGATTCCGCTGCCACGAGCGCTCTGAAACTACTAAATAATGTCTGCTTCCACCGGGAATCGAATCCGGGTTTTTCCTTTAGTAGAGGAATGACTTGACCACTAGCCCACAGAAGCACAAATCAGATAGATTTTCAATCGCTTATCAAGGCAAATCTGCCTTTTCGCCGGATATTAACTAGTGGGCTGTCGCATAGTATGAATCTATTACAAGACTTACCAGACGCAGTGTTTGTAGCTCACCACAATGTTAAATGGCCGGCAACAAGGCGTATTTGCCTTGATAAGCGATTGAAAAACTATCTGATTTGTACCCGGGCTCGATTCCCGGTGGAGCCAGAAATTATTTAATATTTTCAGAGCGCTCGCCGCAGCGGAATCCGGAAAAACTAATTCTATTTCTAATTATTGTGGGCTGTCGAAAAGCTATGGTATGAATGCTCTTCCATTTAGGCCAAGGATACCCTTGGTTATTCCCCAGGCAAAAATATTTGTTTCTATCAACCAAAGACGAAAATTATCCAAAACCATGAGCAAACAAAATCGTTTATTGGTGATATATAAGACAGTCCAGAGGAAAGTCGACCGTGGCCTAACATTCATATACCGGGATGCTCAATATGCAAATGCACTGCGAAAGGACGACAGGGTATCTTTTCTACGCGAGACAGGAAATGTTTCGCCTAATATGACAACTAACAGGTCTTTTTAACGCCAAATTTATTTCACTTTTAGGCGGTTATGATTTTTTTTTCTTTTAGTGTGGTTACGTTAGTTACATATCTAGACAGAGGACATGATTTACATCTTTATTGTATGAACAGGATTAAACATATGCCCCTAATTGCTTAACATCCGTTCTCTAAGACCTTAACATCTTGCTTCTACTGGTTTAAGAACTCTCCCTTTACATCGTAACATCCTTCTGACATGTTTCATATTCCTTCTCCTAACATCTTATCTACCTAAGGTTGTAAAGAACGGATGTTCAGCATCCGTTCTCCACGACCTTAACATCCAGCTTCTATCTGTTTAAAACATCCCTCTACTATAATCTTAAATACCTCCTACCACCTGAACATTCGTTCCCTAAGACCTTAATACACTACTTCTATCGGTTTAACAAGCCTCCCTTAACACTTTATTTTGCGATTCATCTTAAGGGGTTATAGAATGCATTTTAGAAAAGTGAAGGCGTTAACAGAACAGGAATTTAACATATCTAATCTTTCAGCGATGCAGTTGCGAATTACGCTACAGGTAAAACAAAGAAATTTCAGATACAAACGAAGTCCACGTGTAACGCATAAAATCGCAAAATCTTTGCATTTTCCCTTCCTTCTCTGTTTCGAAACTCTGTCCGCACCCCCCCCCCCCTCCTCCGCACAAACACATTCCACAACGCTGATTATGTGTAAGAGGCTATAAGAATGAGAGAGAAAACTTCGTAATTTTCTTGATCCAGTGCGACTCTAGCGCCTCAATCTCACTTCAAAGATAAGGTAGAACCAAAGAGTTTTAAACTCTAGACTGGATATTCCAATAAAATTGAGTGGCAGCAAACAGGGGACAGGCTGAACCGATGAAACACAATGTAATAACAGTGGTGCCTGTGGGGTAAAACAAATATGACCGGCATCGAGATAAAGTTTCAGAAGGAGATATTGTATGAAAAGCGTTGAAAAATCAATTTCTGCTCAGGAAAACGTAGATGAAATCTGTGTAGACTGAATAGTTTGCGACTTAAAATTATTAAAATGGGATTTTTATGTTGTGCTTCTTCCCCAAGTTCCCTTCAGGGGCTTACCTTCTGGTGAGTACGGGGAGTAACGTGGCGTCCTCGACGTGCCCGAGTCATGTAGTGCTCCGTGATCACATTGTATTAGACACAGCGTGGCCTTTACAGGCTCTTATGCGATTGAACTTCAAATAAACAATCCCCCCCACTACTTGGGTGCTTCAAATTACTTTGGATCGTTTCCCGGTCTAGGTCTTGAAGGTCTTTGGGCAGAACCTATCTGAAATTATATTCGTTGAAGAGTAAATCATCATCAGGCTTAGCGTTTTCAAACAAAACGTAATCGTGTTACTTGAAAACACGACGCGTTTTTAAACCCCCGTATTAGAATTTCAGTTTTTTGAAGCTACTAATAAAAATAAATAGAAAACATTGCTAAATAAGGTTCAGCAGCATCGAAAGTGCGAGAATTGTAAACAAAGGTGGAAATGAGGGTCGAGTTCAAGAGGAAGTGAAAAACTTCTTCCGTTTATACTACGATCGTAATCTAGTTGAGCCTTTGTTATAATCGCACTTGTATGTGGGGGCGCTGCAATCGATTCGCTGTAGGTATAGTTATAGACTCTGTCCCAAGGCCCTATGGGTGTTCGCTATCTTGTTCTTCTACGTTCATTGGCTTATAAATTCTACACCGTGAAACTACATTGAAACACGTCTACACATTGAAAACTTCTAGAAAAAAAACGACATCACAGGAAGCTCTAATCGTTTCCCCATAAACTGCATAGTAACCTGCAATGGTGGGAATTTACATCTAAAATAGTGACAGAATTCACTGACACCATAAAACGTCGCCAAAAAGGTAGTGCTATCTACATTGGGGAAAATAGGAAAAGAGGGAGATAGCGAGAGAAAAGAGAAGGTGACAACGTATTTTTGTACAGTTAGATTTATTTTACACAGAACTAAGGCCCCTTCTATGTTCTTGCACTCTAGCACTACGTGTTGGTCGGTTCCTCTGTAAATAATAAATATTATATTTTGGTGCAAACTTACGATTTTACGAG
>JJRW01S0005562.1:40887-59460 GCA_001188405.1 Loxosceles reclusa | reverse complement strand
TTGTATAATTGTAATTGGCGTTATTGTTGTTTGCAACCAAAAGTTGTATGTATAGCATCAATCCTGAGTTTGCTTGTTTTGATCCTTTCAGGCTGTAAGGGTGCATCGCTTCACAATCCTCAGAAAGCAGCCCACCAGAATTACTGCTTCTACAACTACCGTTTGCCGTTCCCCATTCATCTAAGGACAGAGGAGAAGAAGCGAGAAGAACTGGGGAATGTGCACTCCTTGCTTGTGGTGGCTTGACAACGGAGGCCAATGAAAGACAACTTGCTGGATGGCCACCGTGGAAAGGTGGCTCTATCCGACACCACGAGGAACCTCGCGCAGCAGCAGCAGCCTTGCAGTACCAGTAATATTAACAGTGGGGGTGGGAAGTGCGACTTGAAAACTCCTTCGGCTGTTACAGTAGCGGCAGTAGGCGGTAGTGGCGGTAACAGCAATAACAACGACGGGACAACTGCGACCAATTTTGACGATGACTACAACGAATGGGAGCTTGGCATTGGAGACTTGATTATTGACTTGGACGCTGATATCGAAAAGACAAACGAGCGAAACAACGCTACGCAGCATCACGGTGGTCACCACCACCAGAACGGTAGTATATCTGTACCTGCTAGTCCCGCTGTCCCTTCGGTGACCAATTCTTCGTCCTTGATAGCGTCACCGACCTCGAGCACAAGCTTCTCGTTTCTGGGATCGACCCAGTCTCCCTGCGGCAGCAACGCTGGTGTGGCGGCCATGTCCAATTCCAAATCATCGCGAGGCTCCATCGGAAGTGGTACCGGTAGCAATTCCGCTGCCTCGTCTTCAAATCCAAGCGCTTGCGTTCTCATCGGAGGAGTTGGTAACGGCAGTAACGCGAACAGTTCAGCTAACGGCCAATCGGGAGCAGTCGAGCACCAGGCAACTGTGGACAAAGGACTGAAAATGAAGATAAAACGTAAAACTGTAGGGAATAAGTACTCTGAGGCTAAACACGAAATTGTGCAATCGGACACTAAAACATCATCGCCGGTCGTGAGTGAAAACGGTTCTTTGAACAGTGGTACCAATAACTGTGGTGGTACAAGCGCGAATGTGAACGTGGCGTGCAACGACGCCACGCCCAAATCGAAGCACTCTTCTAGCAAAGGTCGCAACAGTGGTCATCGCGAGAAGAAAGAAAAGAATCGCGATAAGGACAAAGGTTCTAGTGCCAGAAACACATCTACCACCACCCCCAGTAACAACCCAACCGTGGAAATGAACGGTGTTCTGGGGGTTATGTCCCCAGCGTTGAAAATCACGAGTGGCGGCGTGAGCTTGTCGAGCCCCGCTGCTCCAGCTACTTCGGTGATTTCTCCGAACACTCCGGCCACAGTGCCGCAGAACAGTAGTGCAGCAAGCACTGCCCCACAAACTCTGAGGAATGGTCCTCCACCAGGGACGCCAACTGCTGGCGGTGGCGCTGCTGCGCCTGTTAGTGCGGGTGGTGTCGAACCGACTCCCCAAACGACCTTTGCTCCTGGTTCGAACAACGCACCTCCAGCGACACCTCTTGCGACTTCCACGTCTCCGCCTATGCCAAATCTAACGTTGAAATTGGAAAACAAGTTCTCGTCCACGACCACGGCCTGCTCCGTTGTCGTGAAGCAGGAAGAAGTGCCCAGTTCGCCCCCGCTGAAAAGAGTGAAATGTGAACCTGTTGATAATGAGGTAAGTGCCACTTTTAAATTGCCAATTTCTCACTGTTCTTGTGATAACCTAAGTTTTCTCTTAATCATTAATTAAAAGTGAATGTGTGTGATTGCAGTAACTTGCAATTTGTTTGACAGAAGTTTGAAGACCTAATTAATACACAGTATGGAAGCATAAATAAGAACTGGTATAATTGCCATGAAATTGTATTATAAATTATGCATTTAATATATAAACATATTTCCCGAAGGGCTCCCTAACTTTGGAATGAAATAACAGACACACGGTGATCGATAGAAGAATGAAACAAGCGATATGTTTATTGGGAAAGCTGTAAAAATCTGATACAGAAGTTTCAAAATTAGTTACAAATGTTGCCGAGAGGTGTCGCTGTACGCTGTTGTCGCAATAGAGGATCCCAATAGAGAGTGGTCTGAAACACACACAGTGATCGATCAGTCTTCGGACGATCTGCTGTTGAAACGTGAAAGGAGGTTGTCGTACTGAAGGAAATTGATGAAGACACGTATTCCGTGGAGCAACGTGTATTTCTGGTACTCGAGTATCAATAGATAAATCGCAGCCCTATGGCAACGAGGCGCAGTTTAAAATCCAGATGAAAGATCCTGATGCGAATTCACCAGCTTTTCCAAAAGTTTCGATGGACAGGTAGCGTAGCGTGGCTGATCTGTTGCCAGGAAATATTGGCCCGAGACAAATCAAAGTTATTCCTGCGAATATCGTTACAGTTGCTGCAGTTAGTCATTCGGTGTAATCAGAGGGAATCCATCCAAAGAGTTACAGTTGAATCCACATTAATGCTATCCAGCACGTACAGAACCCTGAAGGGCACCCTACGTGTTTCCGTTCAAGGCACTTCGTTGATCATGTAACAGTGGGCCCGTTAACAGTTTTCTTTTGGAATACTTTGTGGTAATAAGTTATTTCTTTGATTTATTCTACATTTACTGGAACAGGCATTGATTGGCCTCCATACTCCCCCGATATTACCCTCTGCGCGAGGGACATTGAAAGATACTGTTTTCCGCAACAATCCTACAACACTGGACGAGCTTTAAGAGTTGATCTGTCAAGTACACGACCCCATTTCCTTTGGTACACTGCGAAAGTGTATGCCAATTTGATTCTTCGTTTGTGCCAGCTGCTGTGCAAGGTGAACATTTTGAATAAATTTTGATATGATTGCAGCGCTGCTTGCGAAGGACAGTCTCACTACTACTTCTAGCCTATTTCTTGAGCCCTTACAACGCCATCTGTCGGCAATATTTGTAACTAGGCTTTTCCAATAAATGTATCACTTGTTTCATCGATCGATTTATTTTATCGATCACCGTTTTCGAGTTATTTCATTTCAAAGTTGAGACCTTTGTGAAACACTCTATATGTTGATCCTTACTACTATACGTTTATTAAGTTATTCACATAATATGAATGTATATTGATTTTTATTAAAATGTGTAAGAAGATATTTTCTCTGGCTACATACATATGGTTTCAGGTTGTGTTGTAAAAGTGTGTTGATATATAGGGTGTCCCGAAAGATTCAGGGGCTTACCTTTTACAGCGTGTCCCCTAGGTGCCCGAGCCATATTAGTGTTTCGTGATCACCTTGTGTTTTGCACAGCATGGTCTTAACGCGCCGTTAAAGTTCAAATAACTGACCAACCCCACGATAACAGCCCTGTATGCATGCGAAATTTTGCTCGCGTTTGTAAAGGCTCACAGAAGGACTGTGGAGGACTAAAAACCGTCATGTGTTCACAGAAAATACAAGTGCTTATGCGTAATCGGAAAAAAACGTTAATTGTATAAAGTAATTGGTTAAACTCGTTGACCTATGTTTCGGTGGCGGATAGTCATCTTTCTCAAAACGACGACACAAATCCAAACGATGTTACCTTGACACGTGCGCTGAAATTAAAGCGCACGTGTCAAGGTAACATCGTTTGTATTTGTGTCGTTGTTTTGAGAAAGATGGCTCTATCATCCACCGAAACCTAGGTCAACGAGTTTAACCAACCAATTAATACTTATGCAGTTAACGTGGTTTTTTTTTTTCGATTTATAGTATTTACCGTCATGTGGTCAGATTAATCGCGTTTCAGACTTCCATGTGCTGATGGGAAGAATTGGGTGTGGCCGATATTGGAAGCATTGTATGGAAGTGGGGGACGGGGGTTGTGGGAAGCATCGGGTGGGGATTATTCCGACTTTGCATGCCGAGTGGATGAAACCATGCACTCAGCATGACGCCGGAATAATGAGGGGTTGGCGCCTCGCAGACATCTACATTCTTTTGTGTTGTCTTGTCTATTCGAACTACAATGCATGATTAGCGGTGGCTTAGTAATGCATGTTTTTGTGTCTTCTGTAGTTTTTTTTTTACTCGAACGATGGTATAATTGATGTTGACACATTGTATGTCTATTAGAATGTATTATGTCTTTGAAAGTGAATTTCAGAGGTAGTCTGCCACACAAGTGGCGCGGTGGTTCCGTTGACGGGGCCGCAAGTGCTGAGAAACCCGGGTTCGGTGTGGTTGTGTGTTGTTTTCGCCTTGTTCATGTTCAACTCGTGTCTCGCACAGCATGATTTTAATTGGTCCTTGAGCCATGGGGGGAGGGGGAAGGGAACCAAGCGTCATCATCATAGCTAGTCTGTGGGCTGTTTGTAAACAAAAGTTTGCTGAAGTGACGATATGCAAAACTACTACCCTTCGCAACAAAACATTTATTCTAATGCCTTCTAAATCCAGATTGGTCCCGCCTCACAGGAATAAGTGTTTTACCCTGTAATAAACGTTACTTTATTTGATGAACTCGAAAGTTAATTGTTTTCGAATTTTTTTAAAAGGTTTTCACTTTTTTTGTGAATTTATTACACTTTAAAGTCATTGTTCTGAGACTAGAATTTACGCGAGCTTTTCCTGCGGTTTTTTTCGCCAGTTAATGATCAAATTGGAGTGTTGCCATAACGCTCTTCGTAATTGCTGTGTTGGCACAGAACCAAGAAAATTGCGCATCCGCCACTGCCGGATTGTGTGTGTGCAGTATAAATTGGAGGGGGGCGGGTAGGTAGTCCTCTTGTTCAGTCTTTGTGAAGTTCGGAGATATATATATTTTTTTATACACCACATAGTTTGAAAATATACATGAATTTTGTATTTTCTTAGTGTATAACATCATGAGCGTACATGTTTCCCATTTTTTACCCCCTGTGGAACAGATGGACGGCGTTGCATCTCCGGAAATGAAGGATACAAGTACGTGTACTTCAGTCGGCACGATAACGGAACCAGACTGTTTAGGTCCGTGCGAACCTGGCACGAGTGTTATGTTGGAGGGCATAGTGTGGCAAGAAACGGAAGGAGGTAATTGTGCTATTTTAGATGTACTATCTATCATGTATTTAACTAATAATGCTTTCAACTGTTGCACGCCTGTTGTATATGCGGGGTCATTACAAAAGAAATAGTTTAAATATTATATATAAACAGTTATTAATAATACATCCAAAACACCTGCATAGTTTTCGTAGTACGTCATGAAGTTTATGAGGCGAAGTTACAAATGTACTCAACATACATAGAGGCTTCTGGGTCAGAGTGCCACGTTATTTGGAGATCTCGGTTCCAACGTTTCGACGTGATTGCACACATCTTCTTCAGGAAACTGAAGAGAGGTGAAATCACCTTCAGTACCCTGAAGATGATGTGTGCAATCACGTCGAAACGTTGGAACCGAGATATCCAAATGACGTGCCACTCTGACTCAGAAGTCTTTATTTATGTATGTTGACTCTGGCCGCGAAAGCTTTCGAAGTTCAATTACAAATGTACTATGTGGGGAACCATTTATCACACGGCGGGTATCAATTCATTAGCCTAATTTGATAAATCGCATTGTAGTACTGCCTTGAAATTAAGGTAGTTACTACGCGTTGGTGGAGGTTTACTGTAGTGTGTTTTTAAAACGATGTTGTACTGCAGTAACGAATTTTGTCTTCGCTAATTCAAGCACGCACAGCGTCTCCTCTATCGCAGTAGGAGCCATTTTGCTTTTGTGACGTCACAGTCGCTGTTGTAATACTGACGAGACTGGTAAGAGCACGGTCATCTTGAATATCAGGACTCAAAGTGGAGCGAAACTCCGACTTTTAATCGATTTGCCTTTTTGACGTCACGTTTTGGATGATTGCTTGAATAATGCCAGCAATGCTGACATTTGTTGCTTTACAGCCAACCCGAAAGGAGTGACGTAAAAAAAGTAGATGGTTAGAAGCGGAGTTTTGTTCCAATTTGTTGAGGCCTTGTGTTCAAGATAAGATGGCCGTGGTGAAAGACGGAGAAAACTTTCATTCCTTTCTCCACGCTACTACACACCTTGTGTCCAAAACGCCAACGATTTTTGACAACATAACGTTGAAATAGCCCCGTGTTTTGTAAGTGACCCTGTATATATCCTAATATATTTTTCGGTGCGCGTTTATGCATCTAATATACGCATTTGAACGCTGGTCTGCCTGAGAATCTCGAGTTTCTCGAAGCATATGATGCAGCCCCCCTATACTTTTGGAGTTGCAATGCTTCACTATGCCGCTATATTAACAATAAAAAGAGAAATATTAACTAAGAATTATTTTCTCGTGTTGGAATGCGATACATGTCTCGCGTTGTGGGTTTGAGTTCCGGCCGGTGCGTGTTTGGCGCAGTATGATCTTCATAGGTACTTGAGCCGTAAAACACCAATCATCATCATCGTCTCACACATTACCTTTCGTAGTGTGCACATTCGGAAAATACAACTCTCACACACCTAATTCAGTGTGGATTTGTGTTCTGGAAAAATAATTCTTTGAAATAAAACACAGGAAACGGTAGCATTAAAATTATATTTTTAATATAGATTTTATCGGAATTATTCCGATTCTATTAAAGTAATTCAGTGATACGTTTCGTTGGCGCATATTTGTTCTGTTAAGCCCAAAAAGACGTGAGAGAAGAGACGACGCTAAGTGTATGGTGGTCTTCGCAAGACCCTCGCGAATAGTCCATATGCAAAATTTGGGACGAATGTGTCAATCGGTGTGAATTTTCGGTTAAGAAAAGTCATTTTCGATTTAATGCGCATAGATTAATCGAAATTGTACAAAGCATATTCGAGGATTTTTACTGTAAAAGTCAAGTATATAAAATAATTATCTATGGTTGCACGTTGTAGATGTGCGTTTCTTGTGTGCCTTCGTCCAAGTATATAATGCAATTTTTCGATGTTCCCCTTTCTTTGTAGGTGTTCTTGTGGTAAATGTGACCTGGCGTGGAAAGACCTACGTTGGCACTCTGTTGGACTGTACAAAGCACGACTGGGCTCCACCAAGGTTTTGTGAATCCCCTACGAGTGATGTCGATAATAAAAGTACGAAAGGCCGTGGCAAGAGAGGCCGAGGTGCCAACAATAACTGTAACGAGATGACCGCATTCGATGTCCGTAACTGCGTGCAAAGTAAACTCCGGAACGGCAAAGGAAGAAGGACCACAATTAACAGTAGTAATTTTACTGTTCCCAGTAGTCCAGCCAAGAGCGAGAGCAGCGCGTCCAATGCGAAGAGGAAAGGTCGCCCCGCCGATCTTGAACTTTCTCAAACGTCGTCGTCGTCGGAAAGTAGTAACAATAACAAGACTTCCAAAAGAAGCAGGGTGCAGTCCCGCGGTGGGACACCGACTGCTTCAGGCTCGAACGAATTTCCGCAGCCGTCCTCTCCGGCGTTGATCGAATGCCCTGAACCGAATTGCAGCAAAAAGTACAAACATATCAATGGACTGCGATATCATCAACAGCATGCCCATAGTGGTTCGTCTGACGGGAATAAAATGGACGACACCACTACGGAGGATAGCAAGGACGTTACCAACAGTTCAGATAACGAAGAAAGTGCTCAGGAGAACATGAGTGTGCCGCCTAGTCCTGCCATGTCATTCACGAACTCCGTTTCTCCGCATCCGACTAGTGGGAGGCCTCTCCCTGTAGAAAACAATTCAAGCTCCTCCTCGTCTAACGTACCCAGTCTTCCCGAAAGCGATCCCTACAGTCTCACGCCAGATTTATCCACACTAGCGTCAGTGGCAATTAATGACTCGAAATCTGTACAGAAGTGCTCTACACCCACCATGCTGCACGCAGCAGCCACGTCGCAAGAGCTTCCGGTTATTGTGTCTAGCGACAGTGCAAAACCCCCTGTGTCATCGTGCGCGTCAGTTTCGTCTGCACCTTCTGTTATATCTGTTGGAGCACCATCCGAGGGACTTAGTCCCACTGTGCCTGCGGCAAGTTCTGTGATCCACTCTAGTGCTTCGGACACGCCAATTGTTACCCCTGCTGTGACAGTCAGCATTCCAACGTCGCATGTTGTGTTTAATCAGGGTATCACTACAGGGATTAGTTGTATCACAACTACGCATACAGCAACTGTTGCAATGTCTTGTCATAATTCCGCTTCTCAGCAGTCCCCACGGACCAGTCTTTCTACTGTCAGTGCGTCGACTTATGTTCCTGTTGTTTCAACCGTCGCAAGTGTTCCAGTCTCCAGTCCGTCGTCGTCCATCACCTCCCCAACCGATAAGTCGAAAGCCAAGCAGCAGCTTGACCGACTGGATAAATACAAACCGAAGTCTCCTGTGGCAACACCAGCAATCAGACCCATTGTGCCTGCCCCTCCCACACAGCTTCTCGCCTTATCGGCGAATGTCCCTTCTCATGCTGGTGTAAATACTGGTGGTCACAGTATAGTAACGTCGTCTTTGAAGCCTATACAGCCAAAGCCTACAATATTAGGCGAACCTACCACCATCAATCCCGCTCTTGAAAGCCTAAAGAAAGAAAAAAGCAAACACAAAAAGAAGAGCAAAGACAAGGACCGCGAGAGGAAGCCCGGAGCCATGCCGCTCACCCCTGTGAAATTGTCTACTCATCCGAACGACGAATGCGAGCCAATGGAAATCAATCCTTACCCGAGTTTAGAAGCAGTCCCTGGAGGCAGAGACCCAATGGCTGCAGCCAGCACTGCACTTCCGGGTGCAGCGCATTCGTCTATGTCATCTCTTGATGGCCAGAAAGCACCTGAAACTTCGCTGGACATGAGCCTTGCTGATGACAACATGAACGAAAATATACAGTCTCCTGCCTATTCAGACATTTCCGATGCGAATGATACAGCACCTGTTTTGGAGTCGGAGGTGCCTTCTGGTAAGGAGAAGGAAGACAAAGTTGGCAAAGGCACTCCTGATGCTGCACAGTCTCCGGCTACAAATATCACTGCCTATGGAATGTATCCATATTATAGCCAACCTCCTTACCTTCTTCCCTCTGTATCACCTCAGAATTCTGTTTCCGGAAGCCAGCAGCCGAGTATTATCGAGAAGCAGGAACAAGGTAAGAAATTGGACCAGGAGAGGATTAAGGAAAACAGACCGTGGAGCAACCCTGGTGGTGACCTTCGAGAAAGGCCAACGAGTGACAATGAACCATCTGAGAAAAAGCAATCTCGTGATAATACTACCCCCAACCAAAGTGTTATAGCCTCTCCTGCGTCTACTGCTAACGTTCCATTGCAAGATTATCAGGTACAACAGCCTTATCCATATTCATATGGTTATGTTCAAGGTTATCCTTATTCTATGGAGCCTGCTTACCATATGCATTTGCTTGATTCCGATCCTCATTATAAACAGCAGTACAAACAGTACCTTGAAGAACAGCAAAGGTTGTACAAAGAGCAACATCATCAACAGCAACAACAGCAGCAGCAGCAACATCATCATCATCAACAGCAACAACAACAGCAGCAGCAACAACAACAACAACAACATAATCAGCAGCTAATGCAACAGCATTCCCATCAACAGCATCACCATTCCCAGCATCATTCACACCACCAGAGTAAAATGCACCATTCCAGCGTGATGAAAGAAGACCGGGATCGCAGCCGAGAACACAAAGAGAGATCCAGTACTTCAGATAAAATGAGTAGTTCTAATGTACACGGAGACCACCTGAGTAAAATACAACATTCGTCTATGTCACTCGTGACGAACAAGGACCACGATATTCGTGAACAGCAAGAGAGTAGGCCACCTTCCTTGCCAACTCAGTCGCGAGGCGACAATTCGACGCCATCGTCTGCTTCTGCCGCTCTGAAAGAGAAGCAGAATGAAAATCACCAAATCTTGAAAGAAAACATTGAACTGAAGTCGCAGATGGAAGACAATAAGAATAAAGTCAACCAGTTTGAGATGGCAATGTTATACGAACGGCATAGGGAGGACATGAGACGGTATTATTTGCTCCAAGAAAGGATCATTGAGCAGCAGCAGCAAAAAATGGAACCAGGTTTTCATCATCATACGCATCATCATCAAACTATTCAACCGCACCAACTGCCATCTCACTCATTGTCGTCTAAACCACACAAAGAGGACCTCCAGGGTTCTCTCAGTCATTCTAAGCCAAGTCACTACGCGGAAAGCTCGCGGTCTTCGACCGTCATGTCTCCCGCGAAGCCGGACCACATCAAAGCATCATCTCATCCTCATACATCATCTAGTCCCAAAGGTGGAATAAGAGAGTCCTCTGTGAATATGTCGAAAGAATACTCCAGTTCTAGTGGACGAGAGAGCTCGTCGAGCAAGAAGGACTCCGCACCGAGTAAGTCCTCGGAGAGACTTGAGAGCTCGGCGAGGGAGGAGAAGTGCAAAAGTGAAAAAATCAAACTGGAACCTAAACCAGAACCCGAAGGGCAAAAACCCACAATGGAAACGACTGGCCCTCCTCCTCCTCCAACAAACGCGTATGCTTACTTGCATCATTCGTACTTGCAGCCGCCCCCGCCACATTTTCCGCACATGCCTTTCGAGCCAGCGCATGCCGTGTATCGAAGCGGACTGAACCCGATGATCATGTCGGCGCCGTCCTACGGCAGCACACCGTACATGCATCCTCAGCTACGATACGTTTCTCCGGGAGCGTGCGAAATCCCGGCCCACTCGCAGCAGCCAGACCCTTTAGTAAAAAGCTTGCACCAGCCCGGACCGCCTAAAGCGTTGGACCTGCTGCACCAAGTGTCTCAGCACTACACCACACACAAAATCCACGAGCTGCAAGAACATGCGCTGATGTCGCCGACACCTACCTCAACCCCTGTGTCCTCGTCGACTCCCTCGACCTCGTCCAGTACCGTGAGTAGTAAAATGACGTCGTCGGAACCCGCAGTAGCGATGTCAAAAGTGGACTCTGCGAACAGGGATTCCTCCAGATCGCCACCGACGCAGCGACATTTGCATACACATCATCATACTCATGTTGGAGTGGGTTACCCTCTATATGATCCTTATGGAGGTAAATATGAATATATATACATATTCTTAAATTTTTAAGTCATGCGTATGTGCGAGTAAGGAAAAAAGGAGGAAAAGAAAAGGAAGTCCTTGAGAAATTCATATGTCGTGTTAATATTCATGCTCATTTTTAAATTTCGAAAATGAATTTGAAATCTCCTTCCTTGAAAGAGGTTTTTCGGAATTATTCGCACATGCCCGTGGCATTGTTTTGTGTGTGTATGTGTTATGCAAACTGATTGTTTTTGGCTTTAATGTGGGTCAGTCTGTGGTGTGTTCGTTGCAAATTGTATTATGCCAAGCCGCACAGAAAGATCAAGGCGTAGATTTTTCTGCTAGAAATCTCTTAACATAGTTCTTTTCGAATTACGTGATTTGTTGAAAATCGGGTAACAGCAAATTCGAACGTGCTCATCTTACCGACTGGACCTCAAGGAGCTATACCAATTGTGCTACTGGGCAGCTCTTAAACGATCATTGGCAGAAAAGTTGCGTTTTGATATTTCCGTTGGTTTGTACTTTAAACCTGTATGAAAGAATACCCTCCCTCGGGTTGTTATGTAGTAAACAGTCAGGAGTTTCTAAAGCAGGATAAGATTATCTCGAGTTTAGGGATATCACTTAGTGAATTTTATAAGTGTGTATCTGTGTAGAAATCACCTTGATAATTATACGCAGGAAAGTGAAATATTTTATTATAAGCGTATAATGGGAGGATGGTACTCAGAACAATTCGAGGTTCATAAGAGTTACCTGGGACTAGTACCTGCAGTAGAAAGGCGAACACGCAACTCTCCAGTTTAGATTTCAGGGGTTCTCCCCCCACCCCCATTGGGCCACGTCGTTCGACACACATCTTTGGGGTACCTGTATGCAAAAAAGTTTTCCTGACAACCCTGGGGTTTCGGGTACTCCGTGCCCAGTCTTCCTGTTGGAGGGTGATGGTTGGTGGTGGTGTAATGCTTTGTGTTCGTTTTTACTTTAACCCAATAACTGCGTAAAGATTGCTTATAAATTAATATACTGTGAGCAAATGCAAAGATACGTATATCAGTGCTCATCTTTTGGTGAGTACAGGAAGTGACACGTTGTTTCTGTAGTGTCCACGCCATTCTGTGTTTTCTTTAAAACATGGTTCGGAATGTTTATGAACTTTAAAGTCTCTAACCGTGATTTTAGTATTTTTTTCGGGGGGGGGGGCGGAAGGGGAGCAGTTGCGCAGTTTTTTTTGCCCGTTCGACCGTTATGTTTCTTTGATTTTGGAAGTCTTTCTTTAGTGTCCGCAGCACTGGACTGGTTTTAGAGAGCGCAAGGGCTCTATTAAACTTCCAGAAAATGGAGGTAAGTGTCACACCGTATTTTTGTTTAAAACTTGTTTATGCACTTGTGTGGCTTTATTCAATGTGATTGAATTTTAATATTGTGTGAAATTCCTTTTTTGCTTTAGGAATCACATATTTATTAAATATGCAAAGAACGACTGACCAGGGTTCGAAGACATGATGAAAGTTCAGTCATTGGTCATTTCGCCGTGTTTCTGGCCAGTAACCGAACTTTCATCACGTTTATTATTAATTCGAATTCGATATACGTTCTTGCTTGTGAAAACGAAAACCGAGAAATACATGGAAACGATGATGTATTACTTAAATTCTTTTCACAAGCATAGGTTGTACTGTACATGTACATCTTACAATTTTCATTGTATAGTCTTTTGTGTTTAGATTGTGCAGACGCACAATTGCGGAAAAAAGTGTTTCATCGTTTTTTCCATACAGCTGTGGGGTCATCGGCGTGGATGTATTTCACATGTATTATGTGCTTGTATTCACCAGTATGAAGTGGTTTGTTTCGCAGGTTGAATCCAACGTTTTAATGTTTCAACCTGACAAGAACTTCCTTGAACAGTTAATAGACTACGATTATTAGTTATTCGAGCACACTACCAGTAGACGCCATTCATGTGCTTTGTTTAAAAAAAAAAATTGCTGAACTACTGTTCCATTTTTCTTCGGTTCAAAAGTGGTTTAATTTTCTGAATAGCCAATTCTTCCTTGTGAGGTACCAGAGTAAAGGGGTGTGCAAGTTCTCCCAATCTCTCCAGTCTTTCATTGTTGAAAATGACATCTGCCCATTAGGTTTTTAGTAACCATAATGAGGTCTCCACTGAAATATGTTAAGCATGTTCTGGGTTTCTGGAGAGGCAAAGATTCTCTCTCTCAACAAGTATTTAAAGAATACGTCATCGCATTCAAAGAATACGTCATCACAGAGAAATGTCTTATATAAAGAATTATTACACGTGGAGTAGGGCAGATAGGTATAACTGTTTTTCTTCTACACAGTTACATGCAAAATTAAAAACTTTTACAAGATATTTTATTTGGGCTCCCTAGAAAGTTTAGCTTAAGCTGTGCAAGCAACAGCTTGAAGTTTTGTTGAAGCAGAAAATACCCAATTCTAGTAAAATATCCACAAGTTTTTGTTCTCGGTATGAGACAGGCAACTTTTAGTTTTAAGAACACATGCTATAGTTGTTTCTATTCCATCATTGCGTGGCTCACCTTTTGGTAAATACTTGGTGTAGCGTGGCGTCCCTGTACCGTGATTACCTTGTGTTTGACACAGCGTTGCCTTTACAGGTCTTGTGCGATTAAACTTCAAATAACGAATCAACCAACTCCTTTAGGCGCTCGCTAGTTTGGCGAGTACGGGTGTGGCGTTGACGTTCTTGAGTCATTTAGTGTTCTGTTTAAAACAGCGTGTTTGGCCCAGTATGGCCTTTAACTGCCCTTGTGCCATTTAAACTTTAAAAAAACCAACCAACCAACTAACTACAGAAATAAAACCTCGTATTATACCGTTATCCACAATATCGTCTGCATGAAATTAATCCTTAATTTTCATCAACATGTATGTACGCGTACCAACTGAAAAAAATGTTTTGTAGTTAAACTAGCAGCCAGGACATTCATTATTTTATTTAATCATGTGCAAAATGATGTTAGTCTTTTTTTATACGTCTATCGATAATAGGGAAATAATCGAGTAAGGTACATCATAATCATCATCATGTTATTTCAAGGTCATCCGTCAATGACCTTGATGCACATGGATTAAACATTACATAAATAAATATCAAGTTTGTAATGCACGTATTTCTTGTTCTGCAACGAAAAAAAATGCATGTACCGTATTAATGTGCCTTTTCAGTGAGTTGAGCATTGATATTCACTTCCTCAGATTTTATCAAAGCAGATAATTCCTATTCAGTTTCGTATTTGCTCCCGTAAGACTGCAATTTAACAAATATTTTTTTGGAAGACCTTCCTCCACGTTTGGATCATTGCCGTCTCTTGAGGGTTTGAATTTAGCCCTTGGATCTCAGCTCAACAAGTGAAAAAACCATATGAAGTTTTTCAAAACGAACGGAAAGTGCAGCTCATTTTTATATTTGCAGGCCATTGTTCCACATCCCTCATTGGCCTACCTTGTATTTGGTACAGCGTGGTCTTTACAGGCTCTTGTCCATCAAACTTCAAATAACCAACCCGTACATGGTGGAAGGCCGAGACCAGTGTCCGAATAGTCAGGGTTCTGCTGTCCATCCAAAAGGTCTGCGCTTCGCTTTTGCCGAGCTTTCTGAACAATATATACCGAAGCCCAGTGTGTGTTGACTGACGCACCTCCGCTGGACCTGATCGTTTCCCATGAGGCGGCCTTTTTCAGGGGAGTATGCAAAAATGTGACGTCCCTGCTACCATGTCGAGAGCATGAAGCACTCGAAGAGCCAGAAGTCGAACCATGGCTAGCACATCCAGCAGAACTCCCGACCTGCCATTGGACTTTCCAAGGAGTAACTCACCCAGTGAGGGGTAAGATATATTTGCTGGTGGTTTTCAAGGAGGGAATCTATGTGGGCAGCCCATTTTGCGTGCCCACTGGAGGGAACGTGGTGCACTCCCTGAAATTTAACCTGAATAGCGAAACAATTTCCTTTCAGGCAGAGGTCATGGCTCTGCAGAAAGCGGTAACTGGGTGAGCGGATTACCGCGGAATGCGAGCACTGATCTTCTTCGATAGTGTGTCTTTACTCAGCGCGATCGGGATGCTGAAGAACCTTACTCCGTTGTTTGTGGTGCTGTGAGAGCGGTAGATGTAATGTCGAATTGTTTTGGGTGCTCGGTAACTGCGGGACTCGGGACAATGAATTGGCCGACAAGGTAGCGAAAGCTGGCTCTCCCTTAAACTCTATATTCGAACGACCCAACAAATAGTACACTGTACAAGAAACCGCTTGTTTCGAGAACGATGAAGGAACGATAGACTTCGGGACACTTCCACGTCTGGCCGATTTACCTATGAAATCGTACCTCAGATGGACGCGATGCTGTGTGAAGTCCTGGGTTACTGCGTGACTCAAATTGTAACCGGACATGGAGGCGGGGAGTCAAACTTACTGGTATTTGCATAGGATGAAATATCTCCCTTCGCCGGTGTTTATCCGTGGCAGTGATAGTGGGATGCTCAACACCCATTCCTCCCTATGCCCTCGAATGCCTACATGCTGCAGCGGTGACGCAGGGTATTCGCTCCATGGCGGATCCGTCAATCGGAATTCAAACTACGGCTGCGAATGTTTAGGAAGTGATGGGACACTGTGCGGGGTTTTAAAATTTCATGATGTTGGTTGAGAAAGAACTGCTTTATGCGTTGGCCAGGTCGCGTGAATAGGTGTTTTGGGTGGGAGTGTAGGTATGTCAGACGTGGTAATGGCGGATTTATCCTATAAGACAATTAGTTGGTCATAGTTGTGGGTGTTGAAGGAGGTCTGAGAGGTGTTAGCGGTGGGATTTGACGTCCTATGAGGCAGCTGACCATGGGCGGGTGTTAAAGAAAGTATTAGTTGTGAGGGCTGATAGTTGTGGTGGCAAAAGGGATGTTGTGGTGTGAGGCATGAAATTAATAACAAAGCGTTACAGGTTCGCAATGCCTTACGAGTCGATTGTGTGCTAGTGGGAAATTACGACAAATTTTTTACGTGACTTAGAAAAGACCAGAAGAGCCCGTGTGGGTATTGAAGTATTCGTATGCGTCGCAGACGTTCGTTAGTGTATTTGTTTAACGCAGAAAAAGAGTACTTTCTTATCACAAAAAAAGTACTTCGTTAGTGGCTCCCAAAATAGTGTACTCAGTAGAATTAAATTCCTTGGGCATGCTCATTCTTTGGTGAGTACGAAGAGCGACGTCCCCGATACATAGTGTTCCGTGATCATCTTGTGTTTGGCACAGCATGGCCTTTACAGGTTCTTGTGCCATTAAACTTCAACTAACCAACCACCCAAATCTTCTGGCGTCTTCCAGTCATCGCTATTTTGGTGAGGTGGCCCTCTGGAATATTATAAAATGTCTTTCATAAGGAATTACTTTCTCTCAGTACATGGCTTGCAGAACAAAGAATGTGTTGCTTTTATAAAAGAATTGTTTGCTGTGTAATTTCTGCATATGTCTGTGTTCTATTGATATTATATAGTGGTTTCTTTCTTTTTCAGTTGCCGTTCAGAAGCCTTGCACGTGAAAGTGCATGTAGAGGAATGCTGAAGACTTGAAACTGCAGTGCGAACAGTAATTGCAAGCGAATATCAGACTGTTTCCCCTATTTGTTGCGCTTGGCCAGTGTACTCCTTTGTGTGGGTTTTCGTTTCGCCCATCGTTTTTGACCAGCGCATTTATTTCGTCTTCATTTTGTTCATTTGTAATGAACAGTAATATTTTTTTTTGTGAATAGTTAGCATTTTTTGGACATTTTTGTTGTGCCGCCAACCAAGAATTGTGGTGCAGTTGTGTTTTGCGCGCATACACGCGCACAAAAAAAAGTTTGAAGAGGAAAACAGTCAAATCACGTGATGATTTAAGTCTAACTCCCACCTTTCCTACTTTAACACTTGTGAATTTTGAATTTTATTGAAAGAATTTTAAAATATTCTTCATCCTATCAGACTTTGTTTTTAAAGCCTCCTGATGGACCTGAGGAATTGAAAAGGGAGCTTGGGAAGTTTTATTGAATGAAAACATGTCTTCATATTATCAAAAACTATTCGTAATTCAGAATGTATGTTGACGAAGCACCCTATTCCTTGTAGTGTGTTAATTTGACGACAACCGGCTATATGGTTTGAAATTATGTAACCCTTACTTAGAGTAACGAGTAGAATTTTTTTTACTGGCATATGATGTCTGCCGCCTGACTTAGATTTCGACCCTTTATTTATAATTTTGTTACCAGAAAATTAGAGCAGCCTTGAAATAATATAACTTGCTGATGAATCGATTTTGTGTTCTGAGAATGTTAATAATGCTTCTTGAACTTATCATAAGTAACGGAAGGTGACAGCGTTGCGCGTTGGCCTCTCTTACTGAAATTGTGGCTTTTGATGTGCTTTTAGTTTTGCAACATGTGGAAATATGGCTTTTTCTCCTGGTAAATATTTTTCTCAATCAATTTGGTAAATTCTGCAACCCCCACAGATACTTTCGTCTATTTTAACGCATACCAGCCTGCTTTGTTTCAGACAAGAATAACATTCGCGATTTGTTGTACGTCATCTTTCATCAATTTGGCACAGGAAACAGTCTTCTGCTCTGTTTCCGTTCACTGTTAGCAAGGACCAGTGTAGATTATTATAATTTTTTAATCGATTTAAGTCGTGGTCATTTTTCAAATGTTTCATCACTAGCCACTTAACGTAATTATGACTTTCCTCTTCTAACTTCATTCTATCCGCAGGAGGATATGCTGTGCATAGCGCGGATACTCGGTTTCATCGACACAATTTGTGCGTTTCATAATGCGGCATTTTTTTTCCTTCATTTTTTTTACGTATTTTTCATTCGCTAGTCTGTGATAAATGAGAACTCTGTTCATCCATTTGCTGAAGTAGTTGCTGTGTACATTTTTGAATTGCAAAGACTGTTAAACACAACCTCTCCGCTGTGAATACTAGTCAGTGGGAACATAAGGATAATTTTCCGAACTTTGTTTTTGACTTGCGTCGTGTTTAGTGACCAGCTTGAAAAAAGAAAGTGAAAAATGAAAAAGACAAACTTCCGAATTCATTTGGAATTCTGTTCTAGCCAATATT
This sequence comes from Loxosceles reclusa, assembly GCA_001188405.1. Classification (NCBI taxonomy): domain Eukaryota; kingdom Metazoa; phylum Arthropoda; class Arachnida; order Araneae; family Sicariidae; genus Loxosceles; species Loxosceles reclusa. Next base: position 41,226 of record JJRW01S0005562.1, on the reverse strand, counting down.
TGGCTGCTTAGGAATGTATCCTAATGCTATGTGTATTCTATAAGCAGGACTGTATGTTAACTGTACGTTAATAGTACGTTGTAAAATAAAGACACTTAAGAAACACTAAGTCTTCTTGGTTTCGTTTTTTTTTGTTGCTATTGTTACACAAATTACACTGGTGTATAAAATCATGGTAATGTTTTTCGAAGATTGATAATGCAACAGGCAACAGTATGTAATAATTCAGAGAATCAGATCATTGGTTTTGACCAACCCTAATGGAGTTACACAGCGTTCCAACCCTGGACCTTTATTTTTTTCAATCATTTATACTAATACATATTTAATATGTTTACA
>JJRW01S0005559.1:86127-99140 GCA_001188405.1 Loxosceles reclusa | reverse complement strand
GTGGCTTTCCTATCCTATGTGCGATACTTAAATCAGTGACAAGCATCGCCATTCCCGGTTTACCATTGAAAATATTAATTGCAATTTTGATAAGACGTCTTCCCCTCTTATCTTGCCCAGTTTCATCACGTGGCTTTCCTATCCTATGTGCGATACTTAAATCAGTGACAAGCATCGCCATTCCCATTTCACCATTGAAAATATCAATTGCAAGAGATTCAGCATTTTCATTTTGATGTTCCTCGATTCCATAAATCACCAAACTAGTTTTTCTGGAATACTGATTATTCTCGTCCACTTTATCCAATACATCAGTTATTCTTTTATCCAAATCACTCACTTTACCAATAAGTGAATCCCTGGATCCAATTAACTCTGTCTTGACCCTTTCAACAATTTCACAAATTTGTGTCTTTATTTCCAGGTCCTTGCCCTCGTCAATGCCTTTCTTCTTCACGGATGATTTATCCAGAACCAATTTTTTCTTAAACGCTAAAACTACGTTCAACCTTTCCTCCATCGTCATATATTCAGTTTCAACACAGGTGTTTTACCTCTAGCTGGAAATACACGATGACGGTTAAAAATGCCACACCAGGAAGAAAAGCAAAATCATACTTATTGTACGCGTGTAGTATAATCACATGATTAAATGACAAATCACATATAATCACATGATTAAATGATGAACACATGATTAAATTTACGTGTAATTTTGAGATACAAAGCATGCAGAATTCAGTACCCAGAGCAGCCGCCTCAAGTAGCAACAACAGCTTTAATCCGACTGGGCATCGTCTCACCTTTCTCGTCGAGAGGACGTGTTGCTCACTCGACTCCGCATTGGACCCACACGCTTGACACATGGCTTTCTTTTGCGTGGGGGAGGAGCCACCTGTTCTGTCTGCCATTCAGTTTTGTCAGTACACCACATTTTCACTTCCTGTCCTGTTTTTAACTCTCTGCGTTTTCAGCATTTTAATTCTACTGTTTTAGATCTTCAAACTATTTTAGCATCATCAGATCTTACCGCTTTACAGCGATCTTTGCTTTTGTGCGATTTGTTTCACCAACTTTAACTTTTGTATTTATTGAATTTTAACTTTGTGATGAGCTGGTCTCATTATCATGTTTTTTTATCCGCTTTATTATTTATTGTCACTCTTCTGTACCCTTGTCAGGTACAGGTTTGTCACTCCGTTTGTTTTACGTTTGTTTCACTCTTTTGTTTTGTGTGGCTATCATATGTTTGGCACAGCATGGCCTTTCAGGTTTTGTGCTGTGGCGGCCTCTAAAGCCCGCACTTATGTTTTTCATTCGCTTCAAATTTTTTCGAGCTCAGTAATATTTCCAACCGCATGGAAGTGGAATCCGCTAACACAGCAACGATACTTTGTCTCTTAGCGACAAACAAACTATCAACTCACGAGCGACATTGTTTACACGGACCAAAGTGAAGCTCAGATACGAACATATAAATAGTGTTCCGAAAATAAGATCGGACAGTTTCAAGATTCGAATGAAATATCTCCGGGCTAAGAAGGTCGCTTATCCCGTTCGCGACGCCTCTAATGAAACTCTAATCTATTTCGTCATGTAGTAGAAAACTGCATGTGTTTTAAACAATCGACGTTCTCTTCTAATTTGTATGTGTTTTAATTAAAGGTATATGTTAGTTTGCTAACCCAAGAGCACTGCTTCTGTCACTTCGATAATGCATGTCTCCAGTTATGTGAAGGTTATTGATTCACCTCAACCAGAGCTACCTCACTGTTTCAAGTTTATAGCAGTTGAGGGAATTTATGCTTACAGCGAGGTGTTTCAGCAATAAACTTTCATTGCCAACATAACGGCGCACGCGTTTGACGACAACGAACACCCCGCGCAGTAGCAGTGCCATTAAGCCACCATGGACCAATCAACCAACCGACTGGGCATTGATTGAAGAGAGCTTCAATATCAGTATACGTGCAGCATTGCGGCTTCAACCCTATTCCAGATTTCATCAATCGTACTCCTGGAAAATGGTGACGTGCCAGTCTCACGGCAACCACTGACCAGACGTTCTCAATTGGTGAGAAATCTTGAGAACGTGCTGGCCAGGGGAAACATTCGAGCACCCTGTGCACCGAGGAAGGTCAGGACAGCATTGGCCTATTTGTAACGACTCCTTCCCTTTAACACATTAGCAGCCCCGAGTTATAAGTTCAACATACCATATGTCTCTACTAAAGAAGAGGAACGACGAACCCCAGCGATGACGCCTCGTCTAAACAGTTGACGTGTCACAGTCAAAATAAAATGTAACTGCTCCCAAAAAAAACTCTCACTGTGTGTTTAGGAAAAGAGGCTCGTGGAAATTACGACGACTTGCGTCACACTGATAAGTGAATTAAGCACTCTAGATATCTATTTCCTGTGTTTAAATGTCAGTTTATACGACGTTTATTAAAAAGAGGGTCTAAGTGTATAGATAAACTTTTCACTGAAGACGGTTCGAAGTCTTAAATTAAAGAATTTCTACAGTGCAGATAAGTAGAATTTAAATTATTAAGCCAGTGAAGACCCATAATTAGACAAACGATTAAATTAAAAAGTTTTCATTTGAAACTTTATGTTCAATATTAAAGAATGCAAAAGTACTGGAAGTTAAGCTCAAATTTGAAATTTCTATTTGAGTTTGTATACAGGATGAATCTAAATTGTTTTTACAAAATAAGAGGGGTGATAGTACCCATCCAGACGAGCAATGACGACCATGGAACATAGGGTTACATTCCACTCTATGAGGCAGAAAAAAGTAAAGTGGAAACGCGTCGAGTATGAACAAGTCATCGCCTCTGACGTCGTTAGGTATGCAAATGTACAGCGAGAAGAAGTAGCACAGTAGTGTCCGTAGACAGCCAATCAGATCACACGTTGGATCAGACGTGGTGAACTTGTGGCTTAGCCCCCGTGCTCACCGGACCTCAACCCACTGAACTATTTCTTCTGGGGGCATATGAAATCTTTAGTGTACGAGACGCCTGTGGACTCGGTTGAGGATCTCCTAGCGAGAATCGTTGTTGCCGCAGACAAAATTAACACATCACTCGGAGTTTTCGAGAGGGTGCGCCAGTCGTTCCTTCGCCGGTGTGAACTGTGCAACAACATGCGTGGCCGTCACTTTGAGCACTTGCTGTGAGTTTTTTCGCTGATCAATAAATCAGATTGCGCAACTTTTGGTATCGTTCATTGGCTTTCCCAACAGTTGTCAGTTCATGTTGAAATTATAATTTTACTTTTCTGCCTCGCAGAGTGGAATACGACCTTATGTTCCATGGTCATTATTGCTCCTCTGGATGGGTACTGTCACAGCTCTTATTTTGTAAAACAATTTGGACTCGCCCTGTATTAATTTATGTGCCAAGGAGCACTTGAAACGAATAGAGTTTCGATATGATTCACTTGCATTTGTTTTGTGAGTAAATAAATATTTTATTTGAATTTTACTTTTGTTCCCTTCATTAGCTAGTTGCTAAATTTTAGTTATTTAATTGGAGATTTAATTAATTAATTTGGAGATTTTTACTTGTTATTGCAATTATATATTTGAATTGAATTACGTACTGAAAACGCACTTCGACGAATATACAAACGTCCATCCGTTCGATACAGCAAAAAGATGTCTCATTCTGAGAAGGCAACCCTTTGCCGATCGTTGGAAGTCCAATGCACGTAATGTCGTACAAATGTCAGCCCCTTCCGGCGATCAAGCGACGTTAGCATAAGTGGAGTCACCATCCATCTGGTGCGGAGTCCCGTACGCAGCACTGTTCGCTGCAGTGCCGTTTTAGACGCACTCGTGGTAGGGTCCCCATTGAGTTCGTCCCCCAGGGGGCTTGTATTCTTTGCAATCAGGGGAGTGGCGTCCCCAGGCCCCGAGCTGGGCGTTGCATTCTTGCTTTTCCTTGCGACTTCTCTTTCCTGTATCCTTTTCACTTCCCCTCTTTCCTTTCCTTTCCTCTACACTCTACCTTTTTTTTATCTTCTTTTTGTTTTATTTTTCGTTATTGTGTTACCCAAAGACTTTAGCGTTCCACGTAGCTATAGTCTGCATGGTGGAAGGAGTTATAGCTCCACCTTAGCGTGGCCGCACGTTTGTCGTGTGCGGCGACCCGTGTCGCTGGAAAGGGGGATCCTGGCAGTTGAGGGGCGAAGTACTGTCCTCAATACACTGCCTTGGCCCCTGCTTCATGCTAGACGGGAGCCTCAGTCGTGGCCCAGACAGGCAAGCGGCTAGACGGTGGGTTCCTTTGCGTTCCCCCGGCTAGGGCCGACTGATCGGCCGAGTCGCCGGGATTAATCTTCTCGTTTGGCTCGGCTGTGATGGTATAGCTCCTAGCCAGCCCTGGCGTGTGATGCACGTCCCCTCGTTGGGCTCGGTGGTGGGCGGGATCGCCGGGAGCCGAATATTCTCCTCTCCATGGGCACACAAAATGTATCTTCTCAGAGCGGGTCCAAGAGGGCACGAACCGAATGCTCTGCTAGGTTACAGTCAGTAACTGTTTCCTCTTCTCCTTCTTTTGTCATAATTCACTCAACAGACCCTGAATTTATTAAGTTATCACCGTTTGTAATTTCGAAGGGGCTGTATGCACTCGCTGGCACCCCGAAGTAAGTGAAGCGATTACGGTCGAGAGACTTGTTCGTGGAGAAATCTTCTTCCCACCAGTCCTCTACGCACTTATCATGTACGTCTTTTGCAAACCTGCCCGTTACTGTTACTCCACACGGCACTCTGAACTCCTCCCGCGGCGTGATTTCGGAGTCCGATCTTCTCCACGTCACTGTAGAGGAACTTCTTTCAGAGCATTCCACCCAAGGAGTAACAGCGGTACGTCGTATATCTATGTGTAGAGATGGTCAGATCGTCAACATTAAACATGTCGTATTGACATTCAACACTCCTAAACATATCGTGCTGACATTCAACACTCCTAAAACATATCGTGTTGACATTCAACACTCCTTCTGACATAAAGGCTGGTTACCTCGGCTGTCCCATTCGACCGTTTATTCCGAATCCACTTCGATGCCTTAAATGTCAGCGCTACGGCCATGGACAAACATCTTGTCGGAGACATGCGACATACCCTCGTTGCGGACATGCTCTTCACGCTGATCAATGCTCTTCTTCCACCTGTTGCGTTAACTGCCGGGGAGATCACCCTGCGTATTCTCGGGCGTGCCCCAAATGGCAGGAAGAAAAGAACATTCAATACGTTAAAGTTACTCAGCGTCTTTCTTACGCTGACGCGAAGAAGCTTGTGTCTCCTCTTCCGCCTGGCGGTTCTTACACGGCGGTTGCACGCAGCTACAAGTCCGCCGAGGTTCAAACTACTCTAAGCTTTCCCCCTTTGTGTGTCTTGCCGGATATTCAATCTCTTAGCGCTGCTTCTAAGTCCACTCCCTCTAAGCAGTCGAAGTCAACGCAGAAAGCTGCTCCAGCTCCGGCTTCTAGAGTGCCACCTCGATCTTCTACCAAACCTCCTAAACCAGCTCTCACAAAATCAAAAGGGTCAAAGAAACTCCTCAAAAACTTAGACAAAGGTGCTGTTACACATGGCATTTTACATTTGTCAAATTCCTTCAGCGATCTCTCTACGTTCGCGGACGAGGACTGTATGGATACAGCCCTTCCTCCGGAAGCTGTGAAAAAAACCTTCGTCTAAACGGGAGGGCATTAAATCTAAGCCGCCCCCGCCTCCTACGTAATGGCTACTCGCATTTTACAATGGAACTGTCGTGGTTTGCGTGCTAACGTCGATGATTCGAAACGGTTGTTGCATACCCATTCTCCTGTGTTTGTTGCTTTACAGGAAACTGATGCTTTCGACAGCTTTGGTACAGCTGCGTCACTATGGCCTTTATCGTGCGGACGACGACTCGTCCGAGTCTCAGGGAGGCGTTGTTATTCTCGTCTCCCACCACGTGCCATCCATAGCTGTGACGCTTCGGACGCGTGTGCAGGCTGTTGCTGTACGCATTTTTGTCGGTCATACGCTCAAAGTTTGTTCTGTATATCTGCCACCGGAAGACCGAGTGGCTTTTTCCACTTTGGACGATTTGGTGTGTCAGCTTCCACAACCGTTTCTGCTGCTTGAGGATTTTAACGGCCATAGCACTCTTTGGGGTAGCTCCTCTACCAATAGCAGGGGCCGAGTTGTCGAGCGCTTGCTCACAGATCTCGACTTATCCCTGCTGAATACTGGTGAGAATACCTATTTTCATGCCCCAACGCGGTCATTCACTGCTTTGGATCTGTCTTTCTGCACTCCGTCACAGTACCCTTTGTGGTCCTGGTCTGTCCTTTCGGACCCCTTGGAAAGTGACCACTTTCCCATTTTGCTGTCCAATACTACTGCTGGCAGCGAGTTTTCTAGCTTGCCGAAGTGGAAAGTTGACTGTGCTGATTGGGATCGTTTCACCACATTAGCTGTGTTGACGGATGACTTGGTTCACATTCCGTCCATCGATCAAGCAGTGGACCGCGTGACTACGTGCATTCTCCAAGCAGCTGCTTCTTCTATACCACGCACTTCGACACGCTAACCAAGATCGCCTAAACCTTAGTGGAACCATGACTGTTCTGCAGCCCGGAAAGCGCAGAAGAAGGCGTGGGTCATTTTCCATAGGTACCCGACTCCGGGTAATATGGCGCGTTTTCAGCGGGCTCGGGCATTTGACCGTAAAGTCCGTCGTCGAAGCCAACGGGAGTCGTGGCGGACGTTTGTGTCCAGCATCACGTCTTCCATTAGTTCGAAGGTTGTTTGGGACAAGATTCGTCGTATATGTGGTCGATACACGTCCCACCCCATATCCTGTTTGAGCACGGATGGTGGAACCGTGTCACATTTTCCCACGATTGCGAATGTCTTAGCTGAATCTTTTTTCCCGGTTTCTCGTAGTTCCAATTACAGCACATCGTTCCAGGCTGTAAAGTCCTCCGCAGAACGTGCAGAGATTTTCTTCCGGCCCTTTACACCGGTTGGCTATAACTCTCCGCTTACGTTTCTTGAGCTACGGGCAACTCTGTCCCGTTCACCTGATTCTGCGCCAAGACACTGTACACTTTTCCATGTTGCGACATTTGTCTCCTGCATCTCTCCGTGTGCTGCTACGGTTGTTCAACTGTATTTGGCTGGAGCAGGAGTTTCCTTCTGCATGGCGTCATGCTATTGTGCTGCCCTTCCCGAAACCTGGGAAAGATCCCACTTCGCCTTCGAATTACAGATCTATTGCGCTGACTAGCTGCATCTTTAAGTTAATGGAACGGATGGTCAGTGCACGTTTAGTGCATTTCCTGGAATCTCGTGGTGTCTTTTCTCCGTTCCAGAGTAGTTTTAGGCGGCTGCGTTCAACTACCGACCACTTACTCGCCCTGGAGACGTCTATCCGGGAGGCGTTCGTTCGTCGTGCACACCTGGTGTTCATCTTCTTTGACCTGGAGCAAGCCTACGATCGCACCTGGCGTTTGGTATTCTCCGTGACCTCCATAATATGGGGCTCCGGGGAAACCTGCCGGTGTATGTCCAGAATTTCTTGGCAGATCGCACTTTCCAGGTTCTTGTTGGCACGACTCTGTCCCGCCACTTTCCTCAGTAAGAAGGCGTCCCCCAGGACGCTATTTTAAGCGTCAAGTTATTCATTATCAAACTGAATGGCATTGTGTCCACGTTTCCTCTTGGGATCCGGTGCTCGATGTACGTTGACGACTTGCAGATCTCTTACAGCTCTGTGGATATGAGACTCCTCGAGCGTCGATTACAGCTCAGTTTGAACCGGGTGCTTCACTGGGCGGCTAATAACGGGTTTCGATTTTCACCGGAGAAAACCATCTGCATGCATTTCTGTCGCAGACGGGGCTTGCATACGGATCAGACTCTCTTTTTAGGATCCGTTACGATTCCAGTCGTTCCGAAAACCCGTTTTCTCGGCGTGATCTTCGACCGTTCTCTCACTTTCGAAGCGCATATTCGTCGCCTGAAAGGGACATGTACTAAGGCGCTTAACATCCTCAAGGTACTGTCGTCTACCTTTTGGGGTGCTGACCGTGTCTCTCTTTTGGGCCTGTGTCGGTCGCTCATCCGCTCAAAGCTCGATTATGCTTGTGCTGTATATGGTTCTGCCCGACCGTCTCGTTTACAGGTGATCGATCCGGTCACTCACCAGGCGCTGCGTCTGTACACTGGTGCTTCCTGGACATCTCCTGTACAAAGCTTGTACGTCGCGGCACAAGAACCGTCGCTCGAACTCCGTCGCCAGATGCTGAGCTTACGTTATTTCCTGAAGTTGCAGTCTCAACGTGCACATCCATTATCGAGCAGGGTATTTGAACCCAGCCTTGCATGTCATTTTCGTGCGCAGCCGTCTTGCGTCCCTACTTTCGGCCTTCGGATGCGTCACCTACTGAGTGAGCTTGGCTTGTCTTTTCCTGATGTTGCGCAGAGTATCGTGATTTCTCTTGCCCCTTGGGAGCAGTTTCAGCCCTCGGTATGTTTCGACCTGTGCCGGTTTGCCAACTGTAGCACCCCTCACGCTCAATACGTGCAGCACTACCTTGCACATCGAGCGTCGTATTCCCAACATACGCCCATCTTCACTGATGGGTCCAAAACTGACGGGCACGTTGGGTCAGCTATGGTGTTCTGTGGCGTTACACTAACCGACAGTCTTCCTGCACAGGCTTCGATTTACACTGCCGAGCTGCATTCACTCTCCTTAGCGTTGGAACACATTCGACGTTGCTCTCTGCTCAGAACTTGCATTTACTCAGCCTCACTCAGTGCTTTGGAGGCTCTTGTTTCTATGCAGCATCCGACTCATCCTGTGTTGTCCCACGTCCTTGTTACTCTGCGTGAATTGTGTCTTCGTGGCTTCGATATTCGCTTTTGCTGGATTCCAAATCAAGTCGGTATTCCTGGGAACGAGGCTGCAGACCGTGCCGCGAAGTCTGCGCGGGTGGTCTGCGTATGCCCCTCCCATTCACCGACTGGAAACCCGTCGTTCGAGCCCGTCTCTATGCTCGCTGGCAAGAGTTCTGGGACACGGAGACTGCGAACAAGCTGCATGCCATACAACCAGTCCTAGCGGACTGGCCGTGCACTTCTCAACTTTTTCGACGGGTGGACGTGCTGCTGACTCGGCTTCGCATTGGACACACTCGTCTCGCGCATGGTTTTCTTTTGCGTGGGGAAGACCCTCCTACATGTTCTACTTGCCATTCATTTCTCACTGTTCATCACATTCTCAGTGTCTGTCCTGTTTTTAACTCACTGCATTTACAGCTTTTTAATTCTACTGTTTTATCTCTGCCAACTCTTTTAGCCTCCGGTTTTACTGTTTTACAGCGATTTTTGCTTTCGTGTAATCTCTTGCACGAACTTTAGTTTTCTATATTAATTGATTTTATGTTTTAGTGATGTGCTGGTCTCATCAGTCTTACTCTTCATTCGTTTTGACACTGGTTTTTTATTTCTGTACACCCATCACAAATTTACAAACGGTCCCACAATCACGTCTCACAAAGTGCTTCTGGAGTCGCCCCAAAGCTGAAGATCAGTCACGTAATTTACACTCATGAACTTAGGTTGGTGCAGCGTGCCCCCTGTGGGGGCTGTACATTACACTGGTACACGTAAGACTTTTTGCTTCAGCTCGTTTGTTTCCGTCTGGTTTGCTTTTCTGTTTTTCTGGCACAGAATGGCCTTTCAGGTTTTGTGCCATTAAACTTCCAATAACCAACCAACCAACCCCATTGAGTTCGACTCTAAGTTGCTCCACTGTAGCATGTCGATTGGCCCGAACGTACTGTTGCATTCGGCGTTCACGTGATGTTCTGCGTTGCCACGTCGCTTACTTGTTATGATGCCGTTTTCCTATGCTCGATACATTATAACCAGAACAGTACGCGAACATTGCTCAAACTGTGCAATTTCTGAAATATTACCAGGCTAAGTCCGAAAGCCGGTGATCATCCTTTCTGTAAGTCCGATAAATTGCTCCTTTTATCCGTGAGAGCAACGTGTGATATGTTTCCCGAATGAGTACAACACGTCTTGTATGTTCACCAAATCTGATTTGACACGTGCCACATTTCATTAGCTATTCAGTGCTGACGTAAAAAGTGGCAGTCGTCACAATAATGTGAGTCGACTGTGTACTGCGTTGACGTTTGTCTGTTGACGAAACAATTTGACATAAGGTTCATCCAACTGGCGACTTCCTTGGTTCTCATAAAAGGAGCATAATAGGAATATCGCTTCATCACGATAATGAGAACGCCTCTGTCCCTGCAGGACGGTCCGAGGGGGTCCACGCTGCCGTCCTAAAACAGGCTAGTTATTTCGGTCAGGCACTAGTCTGGCAGAATGGGCTCTTCCGGAGCCGGGTTTTGCGTCCGTTACCCGATTCGAGCAAGTGCCCAACACACTTACGTTCGGGATTTATCCCATGTGGGTCTGGGAACTCCATTGAGAGGTTTTACGAGATCAATGGTGCTAAAGAGTGAGGGGAACAGAGTAGGCGCGTGTTGCGGCATAAGACGTTGTAGAGAGGGTGGTCAGTGACACGCTACAACTGCGTTGCTCAAGAGTTTTGTATCAGTGCTGTGGCAACTTGTTATCCAAGTCAGTCATGAAGGTGGGCTACCATGACAGTGTTTTAAAGTCGAATATAGAGGGCGCGCCCATCCAATGGGACTAAGCCAGCGGCTCTGGCACTCTGTCAGAGGCTAGACAAGTGCCCGTCTTGACGCCTTAGGGGGCTCTCTCGGGTGTCTGGAGCGAAGTGCTATGCGAGGCGCCGGCTAGTACACTGGCACTCGGTCAGAGGCTAGGCAAATGCCCGTCTTGACGCCTAAGGGGGCTCTCTCGGGAGTCTGGAGCGAAGTGCTATGCGAGGCGCCGGCTAGTACACTGGCACTCGGTCAGAGGCTAGGCAAGTGCCCGTCTTGACGCCTAAGGGGGCTCTCTCGGGAGTCTGGAGCGAAGTGCTATGCGAGGCGCCGGCTAGTACACTGGCACCTAGGCTAGTACAAAAGCCCGGTAGCATGGAACCGGATGTTCCTACACTTTGAAACCTAAGGTCCTTCAGGGGAAGGACTGGAAAAGTCAAGAGGGACTGAATGGACTGATACGCTCGAACATCGAGCTCTTCTACAGAGTATACCGAGCATAAAGTCGTACATTATTATTCAGACGTAGTGTGAGGAGATCTCTATCTCTGTAGATAGTACTCTAAGCATTACACGTAGTTGTATATCTATTCTATATAGTGTATAATTATGTGTGTCTTAACTCAGTTGACGGTAACTTTAGTGGATCTATCCAACGCTTGCAGAATTGGAGATATACCAGGACTGGAGCGATCTCAGAGACCCAGACGTGGCTGGAGTCCGAGCAATATTAAGAGCAGAGACTCTTGTTTTGGCGAAGTGTGAGGCAGAAAAGCCAACCAACTTGACTGGGGAAAGAAGTACAAGTTCCTCGAGAAGTGGGGTTGAGACACGTCTTCTGTGTCGACTCCCTGATCTGGAAGATGTTGGCAGCCTTTGCCCTTCCACTGGGAAGGATGTGGGCAGGTTTTCGAACGCGCTGCGGCCTGCGCGTCACTCATCGCTGTACCACTCGGGCAGTAGGTGGCACGTCTGGACAGGCCAGGCTTGCTTGGAGTTGACAAGACTTGAGACATATTTAAAAAAAATTGTTGTCTTAAATATGTTTAAAAATAAGAGAACTTGAGACGGATCGGAACTCACCACTCGAAGCTCGTCAGGGGTAGGCTAGTTGAGAGTTACTCCTTGACTGTCTAACACTGGTGAAGAGCGGAACTAACTTGACTGGAATGAAACGTGGCCCAGACGGGCACGGGAACTGGAGCCGATCTTGGTGATAATACAGGAACAGATTGTGTAGACTAGAGTTCGGAGCACGCATTCCATGCAATGGAGCTCTTGGCTTGTCGCTGATTCTGTTGAGTATGAATCTCGTTGATGCGGGTAGGTTGACGACTGGCAAAATGTCGCGAAGCGGCCACGACTGGACTCCCACGGGGGACGCTGTCAATAGTCCTAAGCGGACAGGTACAACATATAACTGGAGCCTTCGGCTTCAACATTCCGACTGTTCCTGCAGGACATACAGAAATCCATAAAATTATGGAGACCCTCTTCGTCGTCATGAATAGCAATAAGCATAAATTAGGGAACGGAGTTCCCTCGTCCAAATCAAATAGAAAAAGAAAAGCACTAGAAATAATGTCATTAAAATCTCAAAGAATACTTACATACAAAGCCCCCAAAGTTACCCCCCAACACATAAAATTGCAGAAAAAGTTTTTTCCGTCGTCAAAACATCGAGCACTAAGAAAATACAAGAAATAATTGCATTATCAAAACTAACTAGTACCTTAATTTCGGAACAGGGTTCCGTTGTCATAAACTTACTATTAAGTATGAAATAAATTCTAAAAAAAAAAGATACAAACAGAATACACGCATACATTTTAGTAATAAAAATGGTTACGTTGTCAATACAAACTAAACATGGTGAAAGAACGAACAGAAGGAAAAGAAAAAGATTTAGGAACGGGAAAAAAGAACCAAAACGATCTACAACGTTCAAAAACAAAAACAAAGTCATCTGTAACTCTGAGCTAATAAAAAAATTAAATCAGAAGCTAATCGGAGCAAAAAGGGGGGAAAACCACATTGTCATTAGACTAAAATGTTAAGTCGCTCATCTACCTTTCTCTTGAAACTTTCAGCCGTCTTTGCGTTAACCACATCCTTCACTAGACTATTCCAGTTGTTTACCACTCTATTAGATAAAAACTCATACCTAAGTTGTAACCTAGTCTTTTCTCTAGTCAGCTTCGTCCCATTTCCTCATGTGACCCAACTGCAGCTTTTTCTAAAGAAGTCCTTCCCAACTACATCAAATCCATTTAAAATTTTATAGGTTTGAATTAAA
>JJRW01S0005551.1:70188-80436 GCA_001188405.1 Loxosceles reclusa | reverse complement strand
CTTGACTTGAGGCTTGACTTGACACTTGACTTGAGGCATCGAAATGCTTGACTTGAGGCTTGACTTGACACTTGACTTGAGGCATCGAAATGCTTCTTACGCTGATACTGAAAATTACACTAGTAGTGGGAATGAAAACAAAACTCGGCAGCCAAGTGCTACCAAAGAGCTTAGAATTGGCATTTTGTAACAAACACATTTTACCGACGCCGTAACTTGTACCACGGATCTCTCAGTTCCCGAACGATCGCTTTACCTATTAAGCTACGCCGACGAGTATATAGGCAGCTTGCTATCTCGGTCTCTTGCGGGTGGAACCTCACAATTTGCAGTGCCAGATTATGCCAATGTATAATTCAGATGGGATGACAGAAAACAAGGACTTTTCGTACTCCAAGAAGTTGTCACTCTCTCGCATTACTTTTTATCCTTCTATTTTAGCCGTTCTGACATTAAAAAGTAATTTATTTTTACGTATTTCAATTTTATTTATTCTAATCCCTGCTTTGGATTTTCTTTAAATGTTTTACTATACGTTCTATAGACTCAACTACCCTAATGATGAGAAAGCAGGCCGCGACAAAATTTTAAAGCGGAGGTGAGGTAAAGTTCTTAAATCTTCCAGTATGTGAACCTTGGGCAAAAGATAATAGATTGGCAGCCGTTAAAATGGCAACACCATGAAGGAAGCACGTGGCAAACCTGAAATCCGCATGACATGTAGAGCATGGCAGAATATATAAATGGTTAGCAATGCGGAGCATGCGCACGTTACAGGCAAGAATAACGCTAACTAGAAGAAGTACGAAAGGGGAGATTCAAAAAGCAAGGTTTCAAGCAGAAATTATATTTCCTCGCTGTTAGTTTGTGGAGAAGGTTTTGTTATGTCCCGTGTAAGAAGAAGGAACTCATACCCACACGTGTCAGAGTTTGATCGCGGGAGAATCGTAGCGTACCGAGATTATCGTACTGAGAAATTGCTGATCACATCGGTCTAACATAAACTACTGTTGTGAGAATCTGCAACTGATGTGTCCAGGAGGGCCAGACAGAACGATTTCCTGGATATTTCAACGTCTCCCATTCACTAGCTCACGAGAGGACAAATTTTTTTCTGTATGGTCATTAAGAATCGTACAGCCACAGCACGTACCCTAGCTCAGGATTTAGAGTGTGTGGCACAGCATCAAGTAACAGCACGTACACTGCGACGACGTCTGCAGCGTCAAGGATTACTTGCAAGGCGACCATTGCTTCTTCACCTTCCTCTAACGCTACATCACAGGAATCTGAGGCTGTAATGGTGCGTTAGACGACGCACATTAGACTCATAAATGACGTGAAGTCGCTTTTGTTGACGGATCTTCTTTTGCATACAGCACATAGATGGCCGTATACGTGTGTGGAGGCACGGAGGGGGACGCTCGTTGGAGGCTTGCATTGTCCATCGCTATACCGGACCATCACCTGTAGTGTGAGATACTATTGGATACGCATCCAGATCGCCTTTGGTACAAATATCCAGTACTCTGACCAGCCACCGTTACTTTACAGAGGTGTTAGAATCAGTGATTGTACCATATCTTCGGAACCTCCGTGGTGCCACCTACGAACAGAACAATGCTAGATCTACCCTAGAGCTAGAAATCACCGTAACTTCCAACGTTTCCTCGGTGCATGGCATGTTCGACTACTGTCTTGGTCGGCGACTACCGTCTTGTTTGGCGAAGAGTTAAGCAGAAGAGCCAACCAGTTTGACTAGGAATTGGGGAAAGAAGTGAAGTTCCACGAGAAGTGGGGCTGAGACACGTTTCTTGTCTCGCCTCCCTAATCTGGGAGATCTTGCCAGCCTTTGCCTTTCCACTGGGAGGGATGTGGCAGGTTTCGAACGCACTGCTACCTGCGAGTCTCTCATTGCTCTTCACCTCGGGCCAGTGGGGCCTCGCATGATCTGGCCAGGCTTGCCTGAAAGTGACAGGAATTGAGACGAGCTCGAACTCACCACTCGAGGCTCGTCTGGGGATAGGCTAGTTTGGGAGGTACTCCTTTACTGCCTAGCACTGGTGAAGAGCGGAACTGGCTAAATTGACTAGACAGAGACGTGGCTCAGACGGGCACTGGAATAGATCTTGGTGATGTGCTGGCACAGATTGTGTAGACTGGACTTGAGCACGCATACAAGGCGGCTGGGCTCTTCTCCCCCTGCTGATTCTGCGGAGTCAGAGTCTCGTTTATCCTGGATTGGCTATTACTGGCTTGAGGTCGCAAAGCGATCACGACTTGACTCCCCAAGGGGGACATCGTCAAAAGTCCTAAGCGGACGGGTACGGCAAAGATCTCGAGTCTTCGACTCGAACATTACGACTGTCTTGGCCGGCGCGTTTACCATATCTCTCGCCAACTGAACACGTTTCGCCAATTTTTGCGCATAAACTGCCATGACCATACCTACCAGCGATTACAACGGATAAACTCTGGCAAAGAATTGAAGCATCATGGACCTAAATAACCGCGCATTTCAGTCTGTTCGACTGCATGCCCAGCCGTATAACAGCTGTTATTGCTGCCAGTGGCGGATGCTCGCGGTACTGATTTCCTCATGTTATGTGCCTGGAAAGAACCTGAAAAGTTAATAATTTCATCTTTGCATCATAAGGTATTTGTAAAATATATATGTTTTATAACTGCTTTCCTTCTTGGTATTGCAATTTCAACAAGCAGTGTAGATAGCCACTTTGTTAACAGTTTTTGAAACAGAGCAGTTCTGTCATTTCATGAGTGTTTGTAATTAACTGCGTCGCATTATGCTGAGATCATCTACCCTCGAAGTGCTCGTTTCTAGATATCAAAACGCACAGCTGATGTCAGTTTCGACATAGATGCTCGTTAGCGTTATGACGTCGCTTGCGTGAGATGAGTAACGCGACAGCCGGTGTCGCTTTCAGTTGTTGTCGCTTATTTAGTCATCTACCGTGTGTCTTTTGTTTTTGACTTTCGCTGTTCGTCTTTCTATACTGTCGCATTTTAAAATAACTATTTTCTTGTTGTTACCTTTCTTTCAATTGTGTAAAAGCCAATATCAACTTTTTCTAAGGTGATAGAAAATGTTCATAATTATAAAAAATAATAAGTGACATCTAAGTCATTATTTGAAGTATGCTTAAATCTAACCCATATGCCAATTATGAACACATTAGAGGCCTTAACACCACGATGGAGGATAAGTCATCATCAATATAAGAATATTGACGGGGGAGGGCGTAAAACATATCGTTTATCTTCCATTTGCCTGGAATACTTTTTTTTAGAGCTAATGGATTTTATAAATATAGGTGTTATATGGAAGTAAGAGCGGTGAAATTACCTAATCCTCAAATCAGGCAGAAGTTAGCAGTTAGATTTTTTATTCCTCGTACTGGGTTGCTTCCCCCTACGAAACACTTTGAAATTAAGTTTCCCAGTTATATGTCGGCGTATCTTAATAATTGTTTCTTCGGAGTTGACATTCCGTGGTTCAAGTTCCGGCGTCGACAAATGGAAAGTTTACAGCTCTTGGAACTCACATGCTTGAGGATGAATGTCTCTTTGATATACAAGAAAGGAATAACAATGTGTAATGTCCACCCATAAATGACTTCAATATACGCTATGGGGAGATACATCGTCGGCGTAGCTTAACTGGTAAAGCGTTCACTCTAGAGATGACATATCCGTTGGTTCGAATCCCGTCGCCGACACAAGTACAGTTTTTCTTTACAAATGTAGCCATTGCTAAACGTATGTCCCTGGAAGGTTTCTATACATTTGAATTTCTTGGTTGGTTAATTTGGAAATAGCCATGCTTAGGTGGTAGTCTAGTGTCCCTAAAGAATTTTCCTGCTTACCAGAGAAAAAAAAAATGTTTAGACACCCAAGATCCTGAAGTTTTCTTTATAATTGCTTGTTTTCTGACAATGGAAATTTCGTTAAATTCCTGGCTTCATGTGAAACTTGTGACGTTTCTTAATGTTTTTCTTTGCAGCGTAACATTAGACCTTACTACCATGGTGATAGCTGGCCTGACTATAGACGTATGAAACAGAATTTTTCTTTTCTTTTCAACAATTTGTCAATCTTTTCAACAAATTTCTTTTTTGTACAAGCAGGCCGTTCCTTTATGTAAGGCATTACACTGACTTGCCACAGTGTGTAAAATAAAATAAAGAGACATAAAAACAACGCTGTACGGCACAATTATTTAGTCGACAAAGATCTACAGCTGTTTCGTTGAGCTGTGGCAGACGCTCACATGACTCATTTTTGAGTTTTTACTCACTTTTACTCATTTTTGAGGAGACTTCTAGAAACAGTTGTGTCTTTTCTCTCCACTCAACATCAAGGTTGCTAAAGTTCTGAGACAATTCAACTTCCACACAACTTTCTCCCCTTACCGTAAACTGTCTTTCTCACAACTTGAAAGACCCTCTTCCCAGAAACCACTCTTGGGACATTTACCGCATACCATGCCATTGCAGCCTTTCATATATTGGACAAACCCATAGACTACTAAAATTCCGTATCAAAGAACATGAGAGCTATGTTCGAAAACATGACATCCACAAATCTGCAGTTGTGAAGCACTCTTGGGAGCAAAATCATTTATTCAAGTTCAGCGACACCCAAGTCATCACTATGCCTTCAACTCCTCTCGATATGGATTTTTACGAAGCATACCACATCAAAGTCTCTTGTGATTCCTTAGTGAATGATACCAGCTCCACTCCATTTTTCTCAAGCGCGTGGCAACAGCTCATCAACATCGAGAAAAGAAAGACATACTTCCAACACGGCAGTCAGTCATTTGTCGTGATCAAGTTGAGCCA
Source organism: Loxosceles reclusa (assembly GCA_001188405.1). Taxonomy (NCBI): domain Eukaryota; kingdom Metazoa; phylum Arthropoda; class Arachnida; order Araneae; family Sicariidae; genus Loxosceles; species Loxosceles reclusa. The sequence goes on along the minus strand of JJRW01S0005551.1, from coordinate 75,574 downwards.
CAGCTCAACGAAACAGCTGTAGACCTTTGTGGATTGAATAATTGTACAGCGTAGTTTTTCTGTCTTTTTATTTCATTTTACATGTATGCACAATGTTTGGAATCTCTGCAATTGCCACAGTTTGTTGCTTTTTGTTGAACCTTATTCATATGTGGTTTTCAAGTCAACTTTTATTCGTGAATGATTCCGAAGTATATAGACGTATTTCTCCAGTCTAGTTTTACATCAAATAATCTGATCGGAGCATCAACAAAACACGGTGCGTAGAGGTGGTTTTTTGATGTTAAATACACTGCTGTTGAGGGAAATGGCAGCACCAAGAAAGGTTTATCATGTGGACCTGAAATTTGGCGCATGGGTCATTTAGCATCAGAAATGCAAGTGATTACAACTTCAGCTGCGTATGCAAATAGGATGCGCGTGCATTCGAGGTTGAAATATGACTGGGAGGATATAAAAAGGGGCCGTAAAAAGTAAATTTCAATCCTTATATCTGTAAAGTCTATCATTATTACACTAAGAGTACTTAAGCGTGTCCCGTCACAAAGCCAGACAACATTACGAATAACTAATGGACTTCGAAAGAGGTAGAATTGTTGATTTGAAAGAAGGTGGTTTTTACTACCGTGGTATTCTAGCGCACGTTGGTGGGAAGATAGACACTTGGTACATATGGTGGCGATGGGTGGTGCAGAAACTTCAACAGCGTTAGCACGACAGTGAAGGACAGTAACACATCAGCCAATATATGCCAGTACTGTCGTCGATGATTGCTACAATACTGTCGTCTATATTTGCAACTTCCGTTGGCCTACTACCATCGACGTCGGAGACAGCAACGTTGTGAGAACGAAGACACCCGGACTGTGAAATGGGAGCATATCGTCTTCTCCGACTAGTCTAGGTGCAATCTGTGGACCCATGACAGCGGGATCTTCATTCACAGATACTGTGGGGATCTCCACATGGAAGGATGCATTGTAAAGTGTCATGGTTTGGAATGGTATCACATTTCATTTCGCTCATGCCTTCTAAGAATCGCAGGCACTATGAATAGCCAGCGGTACATTCGTGATGTCTTGGAACCATAAGACTTATAAACCAGAACCATCCTGGGACGGCTTCCTAATAGGACAAATACTATTACCCATGTCGGGCATTTTGTTCAACGTTTCTTTTGCGATCGCCAAGTATCAACTCTTCCTTGGCCTTCACACTCGTCCGATGTGCCCCATCGAACGTGTGTGGGATATGGGTATAATAATAATAACTTGATAACTTTTATTCCGTAGTGGAGGATTTACAGTACATTCCTGTGTTTCATAATATTAGCAGGTATGTTCAAGTTTTGGATTTACAGTTCCACAGATTAAGTACAATGTAGTTGAGGAACATAACTGTGAAAAACGATGGCAAGTGCATAAGCAAAGCATTATTCCCGATAGTTCGTATGGCCCGTTACTTATGTCCTCTTTCCGAAAGTCTGGCGACGTGATTAATAAAAAGCGGAAACAGCGCAGGGTCAAGTTTGGATCCTTGAGGTATTCTTCAGGAATAGTTTAATCAATAGAAAGAAATTAGGATAGTATATACACATTTAAAAAAAAAAAAAAACATTTTTTATTCGATCAATTCCATCATGATCAGTCAACTATTTGATATGATTTCAAGTTGTCACAGAAACCTTTACTTCATTGTCATTATTTATATTTCTGTTTTCTAAGAAAAGCTTATTCACCGGTGGCACATCGCAATCATCGGGGGTGGAGAAATTGATACATGGTAAGGTGCTAATGCATTTTTAATTGGTAATCGGGAATTGCGAATTTCGAAAACGTGATTACAATGAGCGGAATCCACAGTAGTCCTCTTTTAAAGATCATCGTTTATTGAACAACGAAAGTTTCATGCGAATTCAGTTTTCATTTGAGCTGATTGCCTGTCACGATCCAGGCACAAGGACAATAGAAACGTATACGTCTGTTCAACAAGCTTCGAAACAAAAGTGCATGTGTGCGTTGTGGGGGAGGAGGAGTAAGGATTGAAACCGTTGCTGGATGCCCACAGCGCACAAAAAAGATCTCCGCTAATGAAAGCAAAACAAATAGACGGGGGGACCAACCCCATCCGGTTCTTTTTGCTCTCGTGGCATTTCCTTTTTTTACTGCCGTACCTTATCCATTGTCAACAGTTACTAAACAACTGAAAGTAAGTGGCTTTTTTTTTTCTTTCTTTTCTTTTTTTGCCTTTATTTCATTATTTCTTTTTTTTTTTTGCACTGCTTGACTAGCTGCAGGAAGACACTTCTGATTCAAAGACAAAGCTTTCCATCGGAACCCTCATTATATTCCTCGCGTTTAAAGAAACAGACCGTTAATATGTGCAAAATATACATATCGTTACGTGTCCATAATCCAATGTTCCATTGATCTGCCTCAAGAATGAAAAATTTTACGCAGAGTTTGAATTGGGAAACTTCAGTCAGAGAAGAATCAAAATTACCACCTTAAAAATAAAATATAATATATACACCGCTCTTTAATATTAAACAAATGCACCGCCAAGACGGTTTAGACAGAAACGGATGAAATTTGACAAGCAAGCAGGAAAGGTCGAAATATGCAAATGATCAAAAATGCGAACCTATCAGACATCAACGCAGTGAGATCGTGGTTCACGCTTATTAGTGTCCGCGACCTTGCTACAAATATGTGGTTCGTACGGTAGCATAAGTAAGCTCAATGGATAGTTTCCAGTGGATATTATGAAATGGCAATGAAGACGGCAATCGGTCCATAAGTAAATCGACTTTGAGAGATGGCGAATAGTGGGTGTCCGGAAAGCTGGCTTCTCGGTACAGTGTATTGCTGCATAACACAATGACAACTGTTCAACGGTGAAACAATTTTGTTAGTAGACACAAACCATGGATCTAGAGCCGATCAACGCGACTTAGGGAGGCTGAAAAGTCCAGCAGCGAGGGATAATCGTCTGACATCAGGACAGACTAACCGATCCTATAGGTAGTCCTCCAGGAAGTAATGCAAGTCGTCTTTGACTGGATGCACCATTGGAAACCGACTAATCAGCATTGGACTCATGTGCGATGTCCTATGCTTTGTCTGTCACTCGCTAATAAACATCGGGGCCATCGGTTGCTGTGGTCGCCAAAATGCCAATCACGATGTTTCCATTTATTATTAGAAATGTCCTCTGCCTAAAGATGCGCCTACCTCAATACAGCTTTATAATGCATGGTTAAACCTAAGCTTAAATATGAATGTGTGATTTAGAACCTCGCTTATGCAAAATCCGCTGAAGATATTGAAAGAATACACAAGTGTCTCAGATATTTGTTGTTTATGCACTCTGGTGTCTGTTGGCTTGATACTAGCTTATTGATTGCTCCAAAGAGTGAAGCCATGTAGAAGGCGCTTTTTGCTTGTTCAGTGAAGGGAACGTCCAGAAATTCAGGCTGAATGGCTCTGCAGAAAGTGGTAGACTGGGTGGGCGGTTTGTCGCCGAATACGATTGTGGAGATCGTATCCGACAGCATGTCGGTACTCAGTGCTACCAAGGCGCAAGAGAATCTGACTCCTAGGGTTAGGAATCTTGCGAAGACGGTGTGTTTGGAACGCAGTACACGTAATGTCGAATTGTTCTGGGTGCGCGGACATTACGAGTCTCCAGGTAACGAGTTAGCCGACAAGCTAGCAAATGCATACTTTCCACCGAGTAACGCATAGTACAAATGGCGACTTGCCTCGAGAACGATGCAGGGGGGAGGCAGAGACATCGGGATTCCTCAGTGTCAGGCCGCTATAGATATGAAATCGTCCTCAAGGTGGGAGCTATGCTTTGCAAAAAGCTAGGTTTCTTCGCGACTCAAATCGTAACCAGTCATGGATGGTTTAAGGCCTATCTACATTGGAAGAAACACCTTTCAGCTTCAGCATATTTTGCGGCAGCTCTAGTGGTGATTCTCGGCACAACGCGTTAGAATGTCTATATATCGCAGCGGTGACGCGGGGTTGAACGAACCCGTTCGATTGGAATTCAAAGTCTAGCTGCTAGACACGATCTAGCAGAACCGGAGAGATTCGTGGACTCCAGTGTTACCCCTTTGGAAGTCCCGCAACCGGACGAGGAAGGAATGGAAGGGAATTAATCCCTCATTGAGAATGGGCCGTCACAGTCACTAACCGGAATGACACTTCTGTGGTATATGTCAGAGTTCGACGGGAGCTGATTTCCGTCAGAACCTCTTCGCAGAGAATGATGAGCTCGAGTCGGAAAGATTTGAGGAATGTAGAGTGTAAAGGAAAGTTGTCAACGACAGGATTCGAACCAAGGGATCTGTCATCTCTAGAGTGACCGCTTTATCGGTTAAGATACGCCGACGGGGTAACTGAGTAGCTTATATTAAAGTCATTTGTGGGTGGACATTACAAAGGATTGAAAGCTCTGGGATTAAAGAGCCAAAAACGAGGAAGTTTGCAAGAAGATTATGTGGCTATATTTAAATCACATTTGGAAAAACATTATGGAGTGTTTATTGGTTGTTTATAGTTAAAGCATACTTGCTGGTGACATCGAATGGCTCGGGCCCATACTGACGTAACAAGTGCCTATACCTATACCATGACGGATATCTTTATCAAGTGAGCTGGATTTGAATTCCGTCTGTCTTCACCTATAACTACTTCTACAGCGAACCTCACCGATACAGCTCGTGGCCATTTTAAGTGTTTTCTGATTTATGGCTGCAGTTCTTCTACATATACTGTAATGTCCATCCACAAATGACTTAAAAATAAGCTACTCAGTTACCCCGTCGGCGTAGTTTAACCGGTAAAGTGGTCACTCTAGAGATGATCGATCCATTGGTTCAAATCATGGCATCGACAAAAGTAGTTTTTCTTTACAAATGGCGGCCGAACAGGAACTCACACTAGTGGCCAAGGACCTAACCGTTAGGTGCACTACGCGAGGTCAGTTCGTTACCTTGACCTCTCTTTCAAGTGCGAGAGGATGTAATGTCCACCCACAAATGACTTAAAAATAAGCTACTCAGTTTCCCCGTCGGCGTAGCTTAACCGGTAAAGCGGTCGCTTTAGAGATGACAGACGAATTCCGGCGTCTACAAAAGTAAAGTTTTTCTTAACAATACCTGCATTTATTTAAATACTAGTGATTCAACCAACGGAATGTAATTTCCAATTCCAGGTCTCATTGTTCCACTGTTTAATGTTATTTCTCGTGAATTTTATGCAACATTTTTAATCTGCAGTCTGCTTATGATAAACCCTATCTGCTACTATTTGAAACTTGAAAATATAAAGCCATTTCATACTGTTTAATTCCGGTATATGGTGCCAAATATCAC
>JJRW01S0005548.1:37237-54596 GCA_001188405.1 Loxosceles reclusa | reverse complement strand
AGAGATGACGGATCCGTTGGTTCGAATCCCGGCATCGATATAAGTATTCTTTATACGGTATATTGATGACGTTCTGCTCCCGCATGTGCGAGTTATCCGAGATCCTGTCGGTGAAAAGTTTCGTTTTAGGGATGATAACTCGCATTTTCATCGCACCCTGACTGTAGAGGAATTTTTTGACAGCGAGGATATTCATCGCATAATCTGGTGAGCACATTGAAAATGTATGGGATACCTTGGGAAGACGTATTGTTGGTCGACAATATCCAGAGCCAGACAAGGAGACCTTCATCCGTGCAGTGAAACTGGAGTGGGAGAACTTGCCTCAACAGCTCCTGGATCATGTTGTCCTGAGTATGCCATGTACAGTGTTGCATCGCACTTCACGGTGATCACATCCCTTACTGACATGATGCTCAGGCTTGTTTGTAGTCTGTATTGTGCATTCTTTGTACAACCATGTCGTCGGTCAGTATGTACTTTTTACAAAAACACCTTCTTTTAACACCCTGTATACTTCTTTTCAACATTATTATATTAAAGCACGTTGAACATGCTGCCAATACTGTTATTTTCCTTTTGGTCTACAGTCACACGTACTTTTCCATATACATGCCCATTTCTTCTTCGTCCTTAAGTTTTGTCCACCAGTATATGTTTCTTCTGTATATTTGACATTATTCTCTGAAATGCTTCCTTCATGTTATGTTTTGCTTCACTGATGTGCTTTTCTGTCTCGTGCATAGCTTCGTAGAAGCTGTTGTTTTAAAGCATTATTATTATTTGTTCGTAATATTTACTAAGCGTTTTAATATTTTATCACGTAATGAACATCATTTTAGTTTTGTCAAAAAAAAAAAATATATAGTTTGAGACTAGTGAAGGAAAAACTTTGCCACTATTTTTCCTCAAAGTCCTTGCTTCACTAGCTCCATACTCTATGTTTTCTAAGCACTGTGAGATATCCTTCTTACAGTAAAATGACAAAACTAGATAATGCAAAATAATAATGATGCGTTTGGCCTGACCATAAAATGCACCCTGTAACACAAAAATCGACGCACCAAGGAGTTATCTGAATGGGACGAAACTGTGTATGCACATATCTTACGATAGTATAAGCAAATGATTAACTTTTGGCGACCGATGACTGACTAGGTTGAGGAATTGGTTCCGTCGACTTACGTGGTCTGTATCAATGTAATGTCCACCCACAAAGGATTTCGATTATAAGCTGCCCAGTTATCTGTTGGCGTAGTTTAACCGGTAAAGCGGTCACTCTGGAGATTACAGATCCATTGGTTCGAATCCCAGCGTCGACATAAGAGTAAGTTTTCTTTACACCAATGCCTCACAGACGGGTTCGCTAATAGTATGTCCAGATGTTACTATTTGAGAGAGGACGTGCAAATGGACTTAGAAAACAGGATGGTCAAATCGCAGAATCACTCGTCATTTGGGTCGGAATGATGCGACCATTCGACGATGTTGACAGAAGTGGGTGAACCATGGTCGTACAGAGTGTCAGGAAGGATAGCGGTCGACCAAGGGCGACGACAAAACGCAAGTACAGAGTGATCGTCCGATCGGTGATCACAGCATCTGATACGTCCTTATCAACCATCCGACATATCGGGACGCCACTGAGGGCAATGATCATTGATAGGCGACTCAGCGAACGGGGGCTGAAGTCACGGAGGCCATTGCGCTGACTGCCCCTCACCGTTGCACACCGGCTCGTGCGTTTGCAGTGGTGTCAGATGCATTCGACCTGGAATCTCACGGACTGGAACAGAATTGTTTTCGACGATAAGTTCCGCTTCTAATTCAACCTCGATGACCAGCGAAGACTTATGTGGAGACGTCCAGGACAGCGGTGAGATACTCACCTGACTGTCGTCCACTACACAGCCCGATAACCTGGAGTTATGATATGGGGTGCCATTTCATTTGATATCCAGACCCGTTTGGTTGTCATGCGCAACATCCTGTACAGCACGGTGGTACGTCGACGAGATTCTATGCCCTGTTGTGTCGTCTTTCCTTTCACGGACTCCTGGACTTACATTCCAACAGGATAATGACCGGCTGTACGCGGCACGCCTTTTTACAGATTTTCTTTGGGCTTCTCCAACACTTCCCTGGTCGCTGTGATTGCCAAATCTCTCATTAATAGAGTAGTACGTTTGGGCTCTGCTGACCAGACGTTTACGACCGTCTCTGGATCGCGCCGATCTAACTCACGAAGTGGAACGTGTATGGCAAGCAATCCCGCAGGAGGACATCCGCCAACTTTACGAGTCAATGCTCAGCCGGATAACAGCTTGCATCCGGGCCAGAGGTAGAACAACGCGCTATTGATTGCTTTTGCTCTTGTAGCTATATTTTCTGAATAAAACATTCAATTTCTATGATACTGTTATCATTTCGTTTTCGTTACATGTACATCACATCAACTGACTTTACGTCCCATTCGGATAACTTTTTGATGCGTCCATTTTTATCTTATATATTGTATAAAAATGTAATCTGTTTACGAGCTAGATGTATACATGATAAGACACAGCAAAGAAAATTGAGTAGGAATAAAATGATAGTGATTTCTGGGTGAAGATATACCGCAGTCTTCAATATGTTGCCATTACTTCTAGCCTAAACAGACGTTTGATATAATTCCAAAAGAATAACGCTTTTTGATATTCACAGTGGTTTCAAATAATTTGAAACATATTTTACGTTCTTGACTTCATAACACTAGAATTGATATTTTACTATATATGCTACAAACTCCCTTGTAAAGAAATAAAAATTCTGAAATCGTATATCGAAAAAAGTGTGTAGATGCCAAAAATAATTTTTTTCACAGATGAATCGGAAGAAATCACGACGGCCAGCCCAAACCCTCCGGTCTTCCTTCCTACAAGGACGCCTGGACAACGACCACCACCATTGGTTCGTAAAAGACGCTCAGAATCCCGGGAGCTTCATCTCGAGGTCCTGGTAGTGGCAGATAGCAAAATGGCTCAATATCATGGCCGTAATCTTAAACATTATATTCTCACCCTCATGGCGACGGTGAGTGTTATTTTACAACAAGGTTATTAGAGAAATTGCATTCAAATATGAGTTAAATTACACTATCCCTAAAACTCGAAACAGTAATTGGACACAACTCATGAACTTGTGCACCGTTTGACTCAAAAATTTGCTTTAAATCAACACTTTCAAGAGTGTTCTTAGGAAGCTGGCGAGCAAAAATGACAGAGCTTTTCGAGGGCATCCTGAAGGTGTTCGATGGGATTTAAAAGCCGACTATACCAGATATTCTAGATTCGGATACACGCTGATGGCCACTATTGGTGAGATGTCACCAGAATGCCAATAACACCATATGTAAGGTTGGTGTGATTATTGCTGCAATAGTTATTATTCCAATATCTACAAGTACTCTGAAACGATATATAAATGCATACGAGACATCTTAATAGACAACGACCCATAAGTTCGCAAGCTTTTTACGTGTCCGTTTCCTTGTGATTCATGAAGGAACTAATCTAATCACAATAGTTCTAAGCTCTGCCTACAGGTAAACCTAGTTGTGTTACAATTGCACAATAGTTTTGCTTTACGATAATTACATCATTTTTGGGTTCATCAGACCGTACCGTGTGTAACAACGGATGCCTTTTTGGTCGACTACTTTTGTCGCTTGTCTACGAAATTTATATAGTTGAACCACACTTGGCTTCATGGAAAACAAGTCCTCAGTCTCAGAACATGAAGCTCCATGATCGTGCAGCAGTGATTATCCCAAAAACTGTACTCCATTTTTGCTTTTTGGAGATAGCAGAAAACTCTAACCCATTCCAGTACCTTCACAAATACTCTGCAGCTCTGGCAGACTGGGAATATCACTTTAAGTGACTTAAAATGACTGAAGAAATACTCAGATCAAATACCACTTTAAATGAGAGGGAGATTCTTTCCTGCAATATGTCGGTCCTCATTGTGATCGAGACTGATAAACCTAACTCTCTAGTTAAGGATCGTGCGAAAGTATCTAGCACAGAGCGCAAGAGGTCGAAATTGCTATACGTTCGATGTCATTGTAGGACTCTGGATAATGAGTTGTCCAATCAGCCAGCGAAAGCTGGCTCCCACCTGAATTCGATAATTTGGGTTGTTGTCCCAATGCAGTGTAGTTTTCAAGAAGTGACTCATCTTTCAAATAGGATGAGGAGAGTAGGTACGGCGTTGAGATACCTCGACGTCGGGGCGCTATACCTATGTAATCGTCGCAAGAGTGCGAGTAATGCCGTGTGGGGACTGGTTACTATGTGACTCGGGTTATCACTAACCACGGAGAGCTCCTAACTTATCTATATATAACGAAGAATCTCTTTTCACCAAACTGTTTCTGTGGCCATGAATGCGGTGACGCCCGTCACTATATGCATGAATGTCCTCTTACTACAGCTGTGACGCGGATGTTTCGCTCTCGGGTGAACCAGTTGGTCAGTATTCAAACGGCAGTGAAAAGATACGGGTTACCTGAACTGAGAAAGTTCATTGAACTTCAACCATCTGGTTGTGCTCCGCAACCACACGAGGAGGGAGGTGAAGATGGACGATCCCTGTGTGAAACACCCAAGTAAGACCAATCGCGCGTCGGTCAAGTGTTTCCTACCAGTACGTGACTCTTCTTGCGCGTGTCCACAGGCCGAAAGGTAGTCCGAGCAATCATGTCTTGACTCGATTTCAAGATAGTATCTGTTAGTATGATAAGGCACTCGGCCGGAGAACGGGCTCCCCTCGTAGTAGCCGTAATGGCTCAAAAGAAGTGGTAGTGACGCATAATTAATTCAGGCGTTAGCCTGAAATAATAGACTGTCTGTGTGATGGGTAACGCAAAGCGGTCCCGTGCCCGCAGTACTACAGCAAGAACGGCCTTCCTGAAGCAGACATGCCCCCTCCCCGTTTGTCGAATGGCCCGATCCAAATATTCTGTTGAAGAGGGACTCTATTAGTTCCTTCATTGCGTGAAAACACCCTCAGGTTATAGCTACTCAGCTATTATTACCGGGGTACCTGCATTCGAGTCTTGAATCGAATTGATACTTACGTCATTTTACCAAAGTGGCTGTGACTTGTTCGAGACCTAGAGTCATTCAAAAACACATAACTTTCTGCCCTAACATATAGTTTCACTTTCTTAAGGCGGAACCGAGTATATGTCATATCTATATCTTCCTTATTCTTTTCAGTATATCTCTTCTTTGTTGCGTACTTTTTTTAGCCCTCTGTATTGGATATTTCTTGACTTGTTCTAGTATCTCATTTATCCTCTTCTTGGGATGGTATGATCTCTACCGGTATTACGTCATTAAACAACCAAGCAACCAGTAGTTGCATACTGATCTGGAGAGAACAACGATGCCAATCCCGAAATATTGTTAAATGGTGCTTTCAGTCATGTAATATTACGAGTAAGATGTGTTTTAAATTGGAAAGAACCAGAAACCTCCACGTGTTTCCAAATGACACTGTGATGGCGCTAAGATACAGGGATCAAGTCTTTTATCTCAGTATCTTATGTGATTTATACATCTCATGTGTCTTCATGCAGGTGTAATTGGTCTGGGTGTTTTTTAATAAACAAACAATGTTCCTTTATATAGCGCAGTTCAACGAAGTATCGTCTACTGTTGGCTTGGTAAGAATGTTCTCCTGGACTTCTATCCCATCGAACACTATAAGATGCCTTAGGAATAGTTGTCGCCAGTCGTCAACATCCTCAAAAATCTCCAAACAATTGAAACCGACCAGGACGGCAATTCGCTGCTCAATGCCGTTCGGGATCATTTGATTAAGGGCATGAAATGTCCGTGCTCTAAACCTGAAGCAATATTAAGGGGCCGCATTCTATACGGGTATTCAAATTGCATTCGGAACTTTAGGCCTTAATATGAATCATTATCGTATGACATTGTTTCAACCCTATAGTTCATAAATGGTGTAGTAGAAAGCGCATCAGAAAATTTAGCTCTGAAGTTCACAGTTAGTCAGGGCAATATTTCATGAGTTCTTCCCGCTTTTCTGTTTCGTGTCTAAGTTTTGGAGGGCAGTGTAATTTGGTGCATAGTGTTAATTCCTTTTCTGATATTGTTTTGAAAAGATTGGAAGATGAATTCGATTGATTTTTACTAACCATTGCATTTTAAGTTGATTTTGCAATATGATATGTGTGTTATACTTTTCCCTACCATGGAAACATATTAAGAATTTAAAAACCATAGCGCAACATAAAAAGGAAGAAAAAATCTTGATGATATCAGCTTTCTTTATTTCCTCTGCTCTTCTTAAATGATAAAACAACGAAAATATCACTTGTTCTTCTAAATTTGCAATGTACGAGGGAGTGTATCGTAATGATTTACAATTTGCAATGTTCCATTCCCTGTGTCCTGCCGATTAACAATGAATCTCATATGTATGTCTTTTCAGAGATGGCAACATTTATCACACAATTATATGGCATGAGCCGCAGACTCGTATTTTTTTGCCTTTTTCGTCTCACTTTTAATGGCTATTCCAGGGGGATCCCAGTCATTCAAGGTCTTGTTGGGACTTGGCCCCTATTATCAATGATTTCACTGTGTTCTCGAAACCACGTCTCTGATAATGGACCGACACAGAACCAACGGGGCAAGAATCTCCACATTGCTCAGTCTTGGACTCTAGTTCATCCTCCTACATGAAGAGAGAGGATTCTGACGGCAGTCAGTTCCTGCCAAACCATGACAGGCACCTCCAAAGGTGACGTTCCGGCGTCGATCCGGGCGGCCCATCCTCGCTGAGGGAAAAGTTCCCCTGGTCTCCTTTTCATGCCGGTTGCAGGGCTTCCAGACGGGAGAGATTGGAGTCTAAACATTTTGCCAGTTCTGCTTGCTTATGTCTTTCAGCCGAAGTTTAAACTCCGAGTTCACCCTAGACCGGATGTCCGGCGTCACCGCTGCAGTATGTGGGCATTCCAGTGCGTAGCGTGGAGCATTACCAAACGCTTTGCCACATGATAATGCGAAAGATGAAAGATGTTTCGTGAAAACCTTCCATGGTTAGTTACGATATTATACAGCATTGCTCCCATTTTAGGGACGATTTCGTGGGTAAAAAACGGCGTGATTTTCTCTCTCTCTCTCTGAGGTATCCCAATGTCTTGGCCATTCCCTCAACGTTCACGAGACAAGCCGTTTCTTATACAAAGCGCTACTTGGTAGGACGTTCCAAGTCACCGAGTTGAGACGGAACCCAACCTGTAGGCCAACTCATTACATGGGGGTCCGCAGTGGCCGCGCACCCAGAGCAATTCGACATTAGGCGTACTTCGATACATCTCCAAGTAGGATGGGATCCGCACGTCCATATTCGGCGACAGGCCTCTCACTCAGCCTACCGCTTTCTGCAGAGCCACAGACTCCGCTTGAAAGACGATCGCCTCGCCATTCAGTCTCAAATTTAGGGAGTGCACCAAGTTCCCCTTTCAGTGCGCAAAATGACCCGTCCACGTTGCTCGAACCGTCAGCAAAGATTTCTTATTCCTCATCCAGCTGCTCCCCAGGTGTCCATTGACAGGTTAGGAGTTCCGCTAGATGTACGAACCAGCATTCAACCTCCGGTTCTTGGAGCGTCTCCGGACTATCGATATGGAAGCAGAAACTATTCATTTTTATTTCCCAGAACAAGGTATCTTCCTGAGAAACTACCAAGTTCAATAAGGATACGCCTATAAGACGCACAAGGCGGCGCTCGAAGCCGTCCTAAAGGCTCGGCAAATACGGAGCGCACAGACCCTTTGGACGGATACTAATGTTCTGCCCATTTGGACGTTGCCCTCCTCCTTCCACTAGACACAGGCGGTCAACATGCTCCTACTCAACATGCTCTGCCTCTCAACTTCCACGTCAACATGCGCGAAGTATGCAAATCCACTCATGACCTGCTCCACTGTCTCCTTCACGCGATACACGCTGGGGAAGGAGCTCATACTCTTATCGATTGACTTCCAGAACCTTGATGCCATCGCCAGACTCAAGAACAAAACCTCCCATCCCGAAATGGTGTTTAAGCCTGCTCAATAATTTCCTAAGTACGACTACCATAGCCTGAATCTTGGAAACGCTAAACCGTATGCCGTGGATGAGACTCCATTCCATAATCCTTTCTAACGCTTTACTGGTTTTCATTCTTAGTTCCGCAGGCGTACCCGCTGAAACCATTAATGTAAAAATCATTTGCATAAGTCTGCATAACACCCCCTTGAAGAACATGTGTCAATGCATTATTGGCTACTAAGTTCTAGAGGAATGATCCCTGAGGAGCTCACCTTTTGGGGAGTAAGGGAATGACGTGGCGTGCCCGAGCCATATAGTATTCCGTTATCACCTTGTGTTTGGCAAAGTATGGACAAACACAAGGTGATAACGAAAGGTGGCTCTTGTGTCATTAAACTTCGAATAACAAACCAACTAATCTAGAGAAATGGACTGACGCAGGAACTCGATGGTACCCTTTCTCTCTCCTGACTCCGCTCAAGCCTGACTTCTTCGACGGCTACTTACCTATCTGTAAGATAGGATAGCAATATTCCATAGATGTTTCTCGGAGATGTTTCATCATTTTAATTGCATTAGAATATCTGGCCACGACATCCTGTCGAACGCTCCCTCCACATAAAACGACACCTCTGCACTGTAAAGTATGTCATTCTTACGTTTCTGTGCCTCACCAATCAAATGCCACAGAGGCAAACGATGTCGCGATCTGAACCTGTACTGGGCCGAGTACAGGAAACCTCTCGCTCGGCGTGGTAACAACGCCGTGCTAGAATTGAATTTGACGCTCTAAGACCTTTCCCAGGGTCGATAAAGGGCAAATTCCTCTGTTCTTTGGATTGCGTGGATCATTTCCATAATTAGCTAGAAGCACTAGCTTTCTGAACTTCCGGTTCACTTGGAAAGACTCATGCCCTGAGACATGCATTGAAAGCTACAGGAATTAGGTTCGGTTCTGACTTATGGAGTCGCTGTATAATCAGGTCGTTAAGTCTGTCGAAACCCGGGGCTTCCCTTTTCAGGAGCCATCTAACGATTCTGTCGATTTCCTCCGTTGCAAACATCGCGTTACGACGGGTGTCTAGTGCGTGCTGCACTGCCTGGCGACTCGCCTTCTGAATCGGCGTGTCATTCTCAATGGCATCCTACGAGTAGAGGGTGTCCATTATAACACTTAGTCTCTCCCACACCGGATGGTTAGTGTTCCGTCCGGTTTGCGAACATCACAGTACCATGCCCTATCGCGCGCCTTATCTCCGGTCAGGTTGAAGACGGTCTGGAAAAGGGCAGTGTTCGCAGAACTCTCTCCAAGACTAATGCTTTGCCTGCTTTATCAACTTTTTATGAGTTGTAAGGATCTTTTTTAAGGTTTAAAGATCAGGTTTTTTTTCGAATTCGCTTTCTTCCAACGAGGACCCCATCTAGTCCTCTTCGCAGGCCAGTCTGGCCACTTCCATCGGCCGAACGCTCGATGTGCCCGTGTGAGGGACCACTCAGAGCTCCTGAGCCCGGTACCTCTGTCGAAGCGTTGGTAGCGTCTGACGGCCTGCGTTAGTGGAGTTTTCTTGGTTGACACGGATCGCACCGAATGGGTTTTTTTATAATTAGCCAAAAGACGTCATTTTTCAGTGCAGCGCATGCAAACCTGGCACTGCGCCAAGATTGTTAGTAAGTATACACGGTGCCCTCAGGCTGTTAGTAGGACGTCCACACACATAAAATGACTAAACTAACTTAACTAAACACTGATATTTTTGGTAGTTTGTGGCCGAAGTTTTTTTTTTTCATATTTTTTCATGCAAACTCAGATAGTAATCCTTGTTAAGGACGCCTGCGATCTCCATGTACCACGGCGTGGGGGGGGGGGGAGCGAAGGGATACACTCCTCTTCGTGCCCGGCAATTGCGTTGACTGTCCACGCCATTCCTCACCCCGCCTCTTTCTACGTGCTCTGGGTTGTAGTCCGTCTTACGCGGGACCTCGCACCCTGCTCTACAAGTAAGACCATGTGTTCGCTCCGGGAATTCATCTGCAGTCATAATGTTGGAGTCGAAGACTCGAGACGTTTGCCGTACCCGTCCACTTAGGATTTTTGACGGCTTTCCCTATTGGGGAATCAAGTCTAGTCGCTTCGCGACCTCAAGCGAATGGCAGCCTACCCAGGATCAACGAGACTCTCTCTCCGCAGAACCAGCAGAGAGAGAGAAGAGACCAGCCGCATTGTATGCGTGCTCCCGACTCAAGTCCACATCGTCTGTGCCAGTACATCACCAAAATCAATTCTCGTCTAAGCCACATTCCTGTCCAGTCAGTTTCACCCAGTTCTGCTCTTCACCAGTGTTAGACAGTAAGGAGTAACTCCCAGACTAACCTATCTCCTGACGAGACTAGAGTGGCGAGTTCGAGCTCGCCTCAATTCCTGTCGATTCCAGGCAAGCGTGGTCTGACCAAACGTTCCCCCACAGCCCCGAAGGGAAGAGCAGTGAGAGACCCTGCGCATTCGAAACCTGCCTACATCCTTCCCAGTGGAAGGTAAAAGCTGGCATGATTTTTTTCAGATCGGAGGGAGGGGGGGGGGCGAGACTAGGAAACGTGTCTCAGCCCCTCTTATCGTGGAACTTCTTTCCCCATTTCCCAGTTAAACTGGTCGGCTCTTGCGCCTTACTCCTGTCGAAATTACTCCCTTGTTTTCATGACTAGGAATCCAGCCACGGCTGGGTCGCTAGTTTGCTCCAGTCCCCCAACTTTGCCCCCAACTCTGCCAGCGTTGGATGGGTCCGCTAAGGCTCACGTCAACTGAGTTCAGACACACATAATTATACACTATATAAAATAGATATACAACTACGTGTAATGCTTAGAGTACTATCTACAGAGATAGGTCTCCTCACACCACAGTCTTCCCTCACTCACCTCACACCACCATCTACAGTCGAAATCCGTAGCCAAGAGAGCGCAGGTATCACAGCACCATGAGAACGACACCGAACAACATGGAGAAAATTTATCAAAGGTAGCGCTGGACAATCTGGTTTTTGTAGAAAGAGGGTATAGCAACTGCGGACATTCACAGAAGCCTGCTGAGAGTGTGTGGTGAACATGCACAGTCATAGGAAACAGTTTACGTCTCCGTGGAGAGCTGGGAACTCGCATTACGAAAGTCTGCCCGCTTGTCCAGGTTAATTCGTCATGAGAAGCGGTAGAACCTGCTACAAAATTATCTCTTTGCACACTGAATGCATCGAAAAACAACTTACCTCCAGTTTTAAGGCTTGAAGCCTTGCATGAACGTTGGTGACTCATTCCGAGTTTCGGTTCAAAAATACAAAGTCCTGAAAATCCAATTTAACTAAAGCAACGTCTTTCTCAAACAAAACTTAAACTAAACTGAAAGAGCAGAACTGTGCTATATGAATGAAACATGAAATTAAACCACAAACATGTTTTTATTATGGTCTAAAAATACAAGAAATCAGATAACAAGTGAAATTCAATCATTAACATCAATTTCTAGTACAGCAGTGCACTACTGGGTACATAAACATACATTAATCAAAACAATGAAACAGAGTAAATTCCACGTAATAAAACTTTCAAAAGACAAATCTTGTAACAGTAAATATCAACTTATGTCGAAGTCGAAGTTACTGATTGAAGTACTTGTTCCAAGTTTGAACTAGTTTAGCTTTTACATTTCTTTTGAAACGTTTAACTCTAATAGTCCAGTTAAGAGCATAATTTGACTTAATAATATAAGTTTACTTATCTTTGCTAGTAAACCGTTTTACGAACCAAGCTTCGTCGATAAGTTTTTTTCACAGATTTTTTTTTTTAAATTACACGTCTTCCTCTGTCTCGCGAAAGGAGTGTATCTTTAACTTTGTGTCTTTAACGTTAAAGTGTCTTTAACTTTCTTGGTCTTATCAGTAATAAGACTTGACTTCAGTCAGAAGGTTTCTTCGTCAAGGGTTTTTCTCCAGTTTTTTTTCCAAGGGTTTTTTCATTAAAAGTTGTAAGCCTTTTTTGCAAGGTTCTCTATTTTTTTATCTGTTCTTGCACACAACGTCATTTTGACATGCCACACCTCGTTTTCCCTATCATGTTTTCTTCTGGTTGAGGAAGCGGATGAAATCTGTCTTCGTCTGTTTGTCGGGTTTGTTAATCGGGTGGGAAGTAAGTAGGACCGTTACAACATCGCCTGCAAAAGGAACGAGTTCCGGTAGGAAAGCGAGTGTGACAACACTACGAGACATCACCATTGTGGAAAACCCAGTGAGCTCCATGGAAACCTTACTGGGAAAATCTGATTCTCAGGAACCAGCGTATCACATTTTTCCAATTACAGATGGAAAGTAAACGCAGCAGACGCACTCTGCCAAAAATCGTTTCCTTCGCTGTAGATGTGTGGTCATGTTTGTACCCAGTTGTAAACCGTTTTCTATGATGGTTTTCGTTCACCACACACTCTCACTAGCCTTCTGTGAATGTTCTAAATTGATACCACCTCTTTCTGAAGAAATTAGGTTGTCCAGTGCTACTTGCTCTTGCTGATCCTTCTCCATAATGTCCGGAGTCGTACTTACGGTGTTGCGATATCTGCGCTGTCTTGGTTATGTATATCTGTCATATGAAAGATATCATATGAATGCTATTACCTGTAAAGATATAATATATCTATAGTATATATATACATGTGTATCATGTACATGAAGTTCATTGTGATATGCATGAACTGCCATTCGGCGGGACACGGGGCATGCAACATTGTAAATGGTAAATCATTATTATACGCTCTTCGTTTTTATATTTCATGAAATCCTCATGATTTATGCAAATTCATGAATTTGCATAAAAAGTAAAGGTGGAAAACGTTTAGAAATTTCATACTATATCATATAAAAAGATGTATTTCCTTAGATGCTCGATGGTCCCGAAAACAATTTTACATACCTTGGCAACGATAGTACCAGCCTCGTTCTCTGCCACAAATTGCTACACCAACTATATATTATATTATCGAAATTACAATGCTTTAACGACTAATTATTTTCTTGATGATTTGCTTTCTTCGGTGATAAAAATGCTTCAAATCTTTTGTGAGGTCCTCACCCACAATACATATAGATAAAAACTTACCCCTGCTCATAGAATCATACCATAGCTTTTCGACAGCCCACCAGTTAGAAATAGAAATTATTTTTCCTAGATCCTACTGCCGCGAGCGTTCTGAAAATACTAAATAATTTCGACCTCCACCGGGAATCGAACTCGGGTCTTTCCTTTAGTACATGAACGAAAGCTATGGTATGATTCTATTACAAGGCTTACCAGAAGCTAATAAGCCGTGTCTGTAGTTCACTGCAATGTGAAATGGCCGGCAATACGACGGATTTGCCTGGATAAGCGATTGAGAATCTATCTGATTTATGCCTCTGTCGGCTAGTGGACAAGTCGTTCATGTGCTACAGGAAAGACCCGGGTTCGAGTCCTGGTGGAGGCAGAAAATTATTTAGTATTTTCAGAACGCTCGCGGCAGCGGAATCTGGGAAAAATAATTTCTATTTCTACCCCTGCTCAATTGGGAAAGCGCATGTTCCGTAAGTGAGAGATCCGTGGTTTGAACTCCGGTGTCGACAGTGTGATTGGCTACAGTCTCAGTAGGCAAATTGTTCAAACATTTAGTTTACGAACATGTTTTGAACTTTTGAGTGAAAAAAAAAAAAGAATAAAAGAAGTCCATTTAACATTTCGAATGATTTCTTCCTTCCATCATGCTGACACTATCTTATTTTACCGGTCTTTTACATAGGAGCTACAGGACCCAGAAAGGTAAGTAATTTTCTGCTACTTTTGAACAGCTATATATAGAAATCTCGCTGAAGCGAGTTACATTTTTAAGCTTATTTTCGCTTCGTTGTTCTAAAAGCGATGATTTTACCTCACGCACATAATCCGAATACAATGGTAATTTAAAGCTCTACACAATTCAATTTCAAAATGCAAAACACGAGTTTTCATGCTATGAGGTTTCTCATGGTATACTTTTTGAGTAATAAAGATGTGAAAATAGAACGATATAGAGTTATCCTGTTAAAGTCATCGCTTCTTTTTTTCGATACATGCTTGTAAAAAGGTTAAATATTCAACTGTTTACTAGAACATATACGAGAACATAAAGTGAAGCTTATAGACGAAGAGGTAGGTGCGATTCCCTTTTTTAATTAGGAATTTATAAGAAAGCGATTCACAAGAAGCGAAAAACTATTGAGCTCATAATTCTGAGGAGTTCATTTAGATATTCTTAAACGTAAGTTTTCGTTTTTCACAGGCTTTCAATGGTTTTCTCAACCTTTTCAAAAGCTTTAATCTCCCGTTTCTCACCGAAATATTCCAACATTTTCATCGAAAATGTTGAAATACAAATAACACTGGTTTAAAAAAAAAACTCCATGTTTCCTTTCTAGAATTTGTCAAACTTCACTGATTTTGGGCTGTTAAAAACGAATCGCATCAAAAATAGTTCATTAGCTCTAGTTTCTAAGATACATCGTTTGCAACATAATGTTACAATACTAATGTAGTTATAATGGAAACCAGTGTGATAATGCACTAATCTGATATAAGAAGGAGGAACCAAAAGACCAGTTTCGGTCCGAGTGAAGGAACATGCTCGCGTTGTTTCAACAAAGGAACTTTAAGTCTCAGTTGACAGAACATGCTGTGATCCCACAATATGAACCAGATTTCGAGTGTTGTAACGTTTTACACGGGAACATCTCAAACAGAGGTAGTCGCCTATTCTTGAAATCGCGAGAATCCCACAAAATTAAGGACAGGGTGACAAACCGATTCAACCACTTACCGAGCTCATTTCACCATTTTAAACGAGCAGATAATAGCAACAAACGTTAGGGGCTTCATTCCAGGATAATCCACGGGAATTTCCCCATAGCCACTGTACATATACCGTGATTCCCTCACCTCCTCTTTCGCCTGATGAAGGCCGTAGTCGCCGTGTTTCCAACCAGTGACCAAACTTTCATCATATCTACCACTCCTGGTCATTCGTTCTTCGCTTATTTAATGTAATATTTTATTAACAACGTAAATAAAAATACGTATCAATTCAGTTTGTCAATAAAAAGAAAAATATACACTATAGCAACCAAAAAATAGTGACCTATTTGCAAGAGCGATTTCTCTTTGATGGTCTGTTGTACTTCTCTTCTGGGTATCTCTGGCTGATACCAAATAGTGTTCAGAAAGCATAGGAGCGTCACACTTACCTTGATATCTTCGTTCTATTTCTGACATGTCTTGGTGGAATCGCTGACTGCGTTCACCACTCGCTGCATCGCAGTTTGGAGGGAAGGAATCCAGCTGAGAATCGAGAAAGTGGATTTTGAGTGACATGTTGTAGCTTAGCTGGTGATAAGTCTCTAGAAGATTGATTCGTATCTCGACAGCTCTTCCTGTTACTTAAGAAACCGTGAACTACATCTTCAATGCTACCCAAGCAGCTTTATCATTACCTTGGATAAGTTGCTTAAAGTTTTTATCCTTAAGACATTCAGGAATTTGTGGAACCAATAAATATTTCTTCCTTAACTTTTGCTTCGCTAAGCAGTGGAAGTTTTTTTCTAACCTACATGAAAACTTCTCTCCATCTCTTTTTACTGTCTTTACAAAGGTCTTCAACGCAAAATGATTTTCCTGCGATTAATTAGAGAACCGTGTTGAAAATTTTTCTCCCAGATGTTTCCTTGGAGGTCAGATTTTTTTGCTGTAGGTGAAGACCTAGCTCGACTATACCTTTCACTCAGGAAACAGCAGTCTTTGGTGCGTCCCAATTGCATGCTTAGAAATACTGCAATCACGCTGAGGTCCCCGCAGATGTGACTAGTGTTCTTTGTACGATTGCTTCCAGAAGTAATTTCATGTTCAGATATGTTTTCTTAATATGGACCGACTTAATATCAACCGACAGAAATTGAAGGAAGAGAAGTGCCATTGTACAGCAACACGCCTTGCTTTGAGGAGTCTACAAACAGTCTATGTTCCTGTGGATTGTATTCCATATGCAAAAAGGCCATTAAACTACTGCCATTAAAGCAGGTCACAAGGTGAATTTCCTTTCTAAAATATAGAATAAAGTACTTTTGTCGTTTATTGCACATACACCGGACATCAGGTAGAAGACAACCGATAGAAGATTCTACTGTTTGATCCCCAATCTCAAAAGCTCAGCTATGCCTCTCAATAGGCGTAAGTCTTGAATTAGATCATTTAGCTCACTCTGAGTAAATCTGTATGGCTCATTCAACGACTCATCTTTCGGTAGAAAATCAGTATCTTCTGATATTGAAGGTTCAGCTGATGCTTATTCACCCTCCCCCTTACAGATACAGCCCACATTTTGTCTTTGGGGTACAAGCAGATCATTTTTGTGTGGCACTGATGGAATCGCTGATGAGATATCAGGGTTTTCCACATTCACTTTCTGTGTTCTTGATATGCCATGCTGATGAGAAAGTACCATGCAGAAATAACATAAAAATACAAATACAAAATGAAAATCAGCAACAGGCAAATGCCCAGCAAAGCTGACCATGTCTAAAAATCCATAAAATTAGGGAGACCCACTCCGTCGTCATGAATAGAATAAGCAATAAATTAGGGAACGGAGTTCCCTCGTCCAAATGAAATAGAAAAAGAAAAGCACTACGTACAGTGACATTAATCTCACAGAATATTTACATGCAAAGCCCCCAAAGTTACCCCCACCCCAACCCATAAAATTGCGGAAACCATTTTTTCCGACGTCAAAACATAGAACACTAACAAAACACAAGAAATAATCCCATTATCAAAACTAACTAGTACCTTAATTTCGGAACAGGGTTCCGTTGTCATAAACTTACTATTAAGTATGAAATAAATTCTAAAGAACTAAAAAAGAACCAAGAAAATTAAAACATACAAAAAGAATACACTCAGACATTCATTTTAATAATAAAAATGGTTACGTCGTCAACACAAACTAAACATGGTGAAAGAATGAACAGAATGAAAAGAAAAAGGCTTAGGGACGGGAAAAAAGAACTAAAACGATCTACAACGCCAGAAACAAAGAAACAACGTCATCTGTAATTCTCAGCTAAAAAAAAAAAATAAATCAGAAGCTAATCGGAGCAAAAAGGGGGAAAACCACATTGTCGTTAGACTAAAATGTTATGTCACTCATCTAC
>JJRW01S0005536.1:70712-81198 GCA_001188405.1 Loxosceles reclusa | reverse complement strand
CATTTCTGGAAAAATAATCAGTGTTGTTTAATAAATAATGCGAAAGAGAAATCCGATGATGCGAACAAAGAGACTGAGAACGAAATTATGAATTTCCCGGCCAGAAAGTAAGTTGGTGAATTTTGGCTATTTGGTTGGTTGGCGCATCTTAGGACTGCTATATTTCCTGACGTCATTATGACGTTGGTGGATGCTCTTATTGCATGTAAAAAGTCTTCGACTCAAACACACAGTGTGAGTTAACCTCATTTAGTTTGTTTCGTCGTTTTGAGAAAGGTGGCTGTAAGCCACTGAATCCAAGGCCAACATTTCTAAAAAATTACGTACTTATGTCTTACGTTGTGCCACATTATCGTCAAGATGGAAGACTGACTTCACAGAATAACAGCATGGCAGATTTACTTAATGATTATTTTATCTCGGTTTATGTGCGGGATTCTCCAGTTGAGGGATTTAATGAATTGGAGCCCGGAAAACTTAACGAGGGGTGGCGTTTCAAAAGACCATCGTGAAACAGCTAAATAAAACAAAAAGAACAAAGGACCAAGTACAGATGAAATTTTCGCTAGGGCTATTCTTCAAACGGGTGATTTGATTCCCGAAACTTTAAATTTCTCAAATGTTGTAAGATTCAGGTCTTGTACCTCAGGAAATGAAGATTAGCTAATGGGATTCCTATCTTCAAAGAAGGTGACAGGCAAAGGTTGAGAAATTATCACCCAATTAGCTTGACGTCAGTAGTTGGCAAAGTTGCCAACTCAATTATTGTTATAAGGGAATTAATGGCATTTTTAAAGACCAATGAGCTCATTAAGGATTCGCAGTACGGATTTATAAGCAGGATGTCTTATAGAACTAACCTGCTGCAACTTTATGATCTAACTACAAAAATGTTGAACGCAAAGGATGTTGTGCTTCTGGACTTTCAGTAAACCTTTGATAAGGTATCACACGGGAAATTGGCAGAGAACTAAGAAGAAATGGAATTGATGGCAAACTCCTTAGATGGATTAAGGATCGCAAACAACGTTTTGCAGTTGATGGGAAAAATTCTAATTGGGCACCTGTCTTCAGTGATATTCCCGAGGGTTCACTATTAGGATCGTTTTATGCCATGATCAAGAACAATTAGAGTTACAAGCCAGGCAAAAAATCTTGAATATAAAAGAATTAATGAAATTTAAAGTGGCACTAACCATGTATAAAATAACTAAATTAGACATATATGACTTAATTAACTTGTCCCAAAAAGATAATAGATATCTTACCAGAAACGAGTTAGAATTTATTCCTCCATACCTTAGAAATTCAATGGCTTTGGCACCTTTTTTAATCAAGGCCCAGGAGTATGGAATAAACTCCCTCTTCAGGTCAGGAATGCAGGCACAGTTCACTAGTTTTCAAAAATGTTAAGGCTGTGCCTAGTTGGTGGAGATTAACTGTTGACTTATTTATTTATTTACTACTAATTCTTCATATGCCCTTCTGATGACATATATAGAGCAGTATAATTGTATTTTCACGCTTTTTACTGTATCCTTGAGTTTTATAGTATATCATATGTGGATCATTAACTATGGTTAGTTCCGGTGACCTGAGCTTGGCGGGCTTCATTTGGGGTCTTTCCTGGGTCTCCGCCAGAACATAATGTAATGAGCATTGTAATGTCCACCCACAAACGACTTCAAAATAAGCTACTACAGACAAGCGTCGCTGTAGCTTAATTGGTTAAAGCAGCTGCTCTGAAGCTCTGAAGATGGCAGATCCGTTGGTTCAAATCCCGGCGTTGACACAAAGTAAAGTTTTCTTTACATCATGGTGCTGCAATATGTAATTGAGTAAGTTATGACACTCTATTACGGATGAATGGTGTATTATCCAGACTGAAAATAAAGTAACTATGTATATGTATGTAATTATGTATTATCTTCCTCAACTACATAAACATCCTAGAATCAGGAGTATTGTCATTTGTTAGCAAATTTTCTGATGACACTAAAATTATGCAGGGAGTGAATACAGTCGGAATGTTCCAGTGTATTCACTCCCTGCATAATTTCACCCCCGTACCCGTCCGCTCAGGACTTTTCACGGCGTCTCCCTTGGGGGAGTCAAGTCTGGTCGCTTCGCGACCTCAAGCCAGTAGTAGCCAATCCAAGATCAACGAGACTCTGACTCCGCAGAATCAGTAAGGTGAGAAGAGCCCAGCCGCCTTGTGAACGTGCTCTCAACTCCAGTACACACAATTTGTGTGCCAGTACAAGTCACCAAGATTTATTCCAATGCCCGTCTGAGTTACGTCTCTGTCCAGTCAATTCAGCTAGTTCCGCTCGTCACGAGTACTAGGCAGTAAAGGAGCACCTCCCAGACTACCCTACCCCCAGACGATTCTCGAGTGGTGAGTTCGAGCTCGCCTCAATTCTTGTCACTTCCAGGCAAGCCTGGCCTGACCAAACGTTCCCCCCCCCCCACTGCCACAAAGCGAAGAGCAGTGAGAGACTCGCAGGTCGCAACGCGTTCGAAACCTGTCCACATCCTTCTCAGTGAAAGGGCAAAAGTTGGCAAGGTCTTCCAGATCAGGGAAGCGAGACACAGGAAACGTGTCTCAGCCCCACTTCTCGTGGAACTTCTTTCCCCATTTCCCGGTCAAACCGATTGACTTTTCTGCCTTACTCTTCACCAATGAAAGTCTCTGCTCCTAAAAATGCTCGAACTCCAGCCACGTTTAGGTCTCTGAGCTCGATCTAGATCCCGTAGATCCTCCAACTCTGCCAACGTTGGATGGGTCCACTAAATCTCACGTCAATTGAGTTCAGATACACATAATTATACACTATATAAAATAGATATACAACTAAAACATTTAATGCTTAAAGTACTATCTACAGAGATAGCCCTCCTCACACCACGGTCTGAATAATAACGTACGAACATATGATCGGTGTTGGACTCTATAGAAGAGCCCGACAGAAAGTGAATACAGACTGTAACGCACGTATCTTCCAGAAGGATTTAAAGAAATTGGTAATATAGGCCGAGATACGTCGGGAATGAAATTCATTGTGGGCAATGCAGAGGATTTTGGATGTAAAAATAATGGATTCATCTATCAATTAAGGGCTGAAATACAGTTTCAGGGAGTTAAGAATAATTATAAAATAAATTCGTCAGAATGGCAAAGTCAAATAGAAATAAAACACAAATAAAGACGTGAAGTCGAATTTTAAAGAGATCGGGACTGTAAGGAGGGTGCTCGAGTGTCTCCCACTTTAGTGAATGTAACTTCTGCTTTAAGACATTTGCAGTGTGGCGACGTGCGTTATCATGAAGTAGAATCACCCCATTCCCCAGTTTTCCTGGACGTTCCGCCTTAATTGCACGTCGTAATCTCTCCAACGTACTGGCTCTTGAACTTTTTGGAACGGGGTGACGAAGGATGACACCACTGCATGGTGGACGCTTTCGACTCAGGTTCCCAGTGGTGGCAACAGCTTTTGTCGCCTACAGCAATGTGATCAAGGAACGTGTTGCCTTAGCATTTAAACGCATCAGGTGCTTCAGGCAAACAGCTATCCGGTTTGCTTGTTCGACATTCAACGCCCGGGGCATCCACTGCCTGCAGACCTTACGGCAGCCTAACTCCTGCCGGATGATGAGTTGCACGCTACCGAAGCTTATGTCGAGTTTTTTCGAGAACGCACGAATGGATATGCGACGATCCGCCTTAATCGCATCAACCGCCCACTTGTTGTCTGTATTCGATGTAGATGGCCTCCCAGATCGACGTGCATCTTGCGTCAAATCGCGACCAGCTCTGAATCTTGCGGGCCATTCCACTACGGTGGTTTTCGACAGACATGCTTCTCCATGCACATTCTTCATTCTCCGAATGAATGTCTACCTGTTTTTCACTTTAGGCGGCCAAATATTAAATAACAGCACGTTGGTCCTGTTTGGACGCATGTCGTGTTACCACAGCCATTGTTAACGCTTCAGCATTTTCCAGACTCACTTGGGAAGTAAACGAATGCCTCAATAATCCTATGCTTCGATGTCCGTGCTTGTATACCGGCATCGGCGACGCGCTAATTTGCGTACACGCTGCAGCCACGTCCTCAAACGAAACTTTTTGATCGCGCCTTATATATTCAGTACCTTTTCCCTATGCTCCCTACTTCCGTTACCTGTTTCTCATTATGCGGGCATTTTCCTCATGGCCGCCGACTCATCTCTCACCTCACTCACTTGGCACCTGCATTCCGCAGTATCGATCCTGCTGACATGTGTAACCACCTGGAATACCTGGAATACACTCTCATCCCAGACAAGTCATTCCAACGATTTCTCTCCTCCCGGGGAACAAACTAGGCTCCATTACGAAGTCAACCACCTCCCCATCCCCCAAGATTCCCCGTTGAAAATACTTGGAGTTATTTTTTACCCCTGTCTCTCCTGGACCCAGCATATTTGCTATGCGAGGGAAAAAGCCTCTCGTCTATCCAATATTCTCAAACTTATTGCTCACAAAAAATGAAGATCCCGATCCTATCACCTCATCCGTATAGTTAACTGCAAAGCCAGGAGTGTCCTGGAATATGGAGCCCTAATTCTGACCTTGTCCTCCGATTCATGTCTACTCCTCCTTGATCGGGCTTATCAGCAATCCCTTCGCATGGCCACTGGACATTTATAATCCACCTCAGTTGACCTGATCTACGCTGAAAACAATCAGCCTAGAATTTCTCAGAGACTCTGGCTAATCCGTGCCAAATTCCTTATGAAATGCAGCCCTCGCGGCCATTTCTCCCCCCTATTCTCCTCCTGTAGCCATGATCTTCCGCACCCCCCCCCCCCGCCGCTTCTTTCCGATCAAATCCCCGCTTCTTTCCGATTGCTTCCGATCAAAACGCTCTTAACCAACTTTTAGCTGAATGAGGACTCTGCATCCCCAGCTTATTTCCCTTCCCTGGACACCTCCTAAAAACTCACTGGTTCAAGATAAGTGTTACCTTTTTCTCATACACTCCCTCTCTCCCTCCCTCCCTCCCTCCCCCTTCCAAAAACAAAGACCTTTCTTGGAAGGCCACTCAAAGCCTTTTCCAGGACACGATCTCCAACCATTAGCCTTCTGATCACCCGACTGCCACAGATGTCTCCAAAACTAATTGCATGACCTCCATTGTTAGCCTCCCCTAGAACACTGGAATTTCTTTCGGAATCAAAATTGAAGACACAAATTTCATTTTTACTACCAAAGCCATGGCCATACTTGCAGAGATCAAACAGTTCATCAAAGGCCCTGAACCTTCCGTGCTGTGCACTGATAGCCTTTCTATGGTTCTGGACTATAGTTTCCATAGTTCCAAAGTCCTTTCCATAGTTCCCTTTCAAACCTTTCCATAATTCCAAAAGTGCAATGCTCCACATTGCACTTTTGGGTCCCACAACATCATCTGCCGCATTTCTGCAGCTTTGCACGCACTTTCCTCATCCTTCAACTTTGTTGTCATTATTTGGACCCCTTGGCATACGGGCATAACCATTTATGAGCAGGTGGACACTCTCACCCGTACCCCATCCACCCACGTAGCACCTATCCTACAGTGGATTTCCGAGTGGGAGTTCATCCAGCAAACTTGGAAGGGCTGGAACACTTACATTACAAGGAGGTAGCAAGCCAGTTACGCCTCATAATTCCCCTTTCTCCCTGATGGAGATTTTCGCACTTCTTAATAAATAGACGTTCTTCTTTCGAGGTTGAGAACCAAAGCCCTCCTTACCAACGCAATTCTGTTTAAGTTCAGAGCCATTCCTTCTCCTCTTTGTTCCCATTGCAATGTCCCTGAAACCCCAATCCATTACCTTTTGCACTGCTCCCAGTTACCACACCCAGCATACTATCCATTTTAATAAAATTAACCTCCCTATCACTCCTACCCTCCTCCTTTAGTGATCTTACGGTTCCACGCTGTCTTACAAAGGTTCTCACACCAAGGCCATGGAAACCTTCCTATGCTCCACCGGGTGCTTCATTTGAAATGAGTGCAGAGACTCAGCCGCCAGGATAAAGGTACCTCAAACAATCCTTAAGAAGAAGAAATTTTGTAGTGGATTGGAACACGCGGTCGCATCGTAACGGTATGGAAACAGAGCATGAGATTTAAGCTGAAACATATGTTTTTAAGTTTGCAAAATTTTCACGGATAGGAACAACGTAATTTTCTTAGGAGGAGTTGCGATCGATTTGAATTTTTTCGTCCTGAAATAATCTGATCTAGATAGGCCTAACTCAGGGGCGCTATTTTCCGCTGACGGATTTTCCTTGATTATCAGGTGTTGCTGTTCACGAGATAAAGTTTTGAAAATTATTTGTGTTGCGTACCTATAACTAAGGATAATACGGTCAAATGTAAGTAAGACGCGTGGCTTTTTTTTTTCGTTCTGATTATCTTGTAGCCTGCTTCTTCCTCACTTCCGCTGACCTTCATTCTCGAACTTAAAAGTTTTCCATCCGGAGGGGAACCCCCGTCAAGGTAAGTATTTTTTATTTCTGATTTATATAATGGCGGCGTCTTTCACGCTTCGAAAAGTGCTCTCCCCAGAAGACATAATTTTCACAACTTGGGGTTGTAGTTATACGGATTTTATCGTTATATTTCGAAGGGAAGGAATCCCCTTCCACACATCAAACCTGTCCCCTTTAAAGCCGAAATTAAGAAGAGGTTAAAAAAGTCCTTCCGAGATATAGCTTACATCAGATTCACAAAAGATGAATCCCTAGTAATTCAGGTGACTACAGCTAACTGTGCAGAGGAACTTATGCACATCTTTTCCATTCAGGGCTATCCCGTCACCCCAAAGTTAGATACCAGAAATGTAACATCCAGTTTTCTCCTTAACGACCTAGACCAGATCTTTCTCTGACAGCCGTTGAGAAGGAACTGAGTGACCATGGTCCAATTCTGAGTCTCAGACGTTTCACTAAAAGAGACCAAGAAGGTCTCCAGCCAACCGACAAAGTCCTGGTCACCTCTCTTTTGTAGGAACTTCCCAGGTATGTCACGGTGTGATATATACGCCACAAAATCTACCCTTTAGCGGAACTCCTAAACAGTGCCGCAACTGTGGCCGATTTTGTCACATCCAGAAATTCTGCCGGAGTCCTAAGAAGTGCTTTAACTGCAGCGGGCTGGATGGCTACGAAAATTGCTCTTTCACCCCAACTTGTTCTAATTGTTCCCAAAGCTACAGGTCTGTTGACCCAAAGTGGCCAGAATATTCTGCAGAACAGGATATTCTTCAACTGATGTCAACCAGACATATCCCGACATGCTGCAAAGACACTCATCTTCTCTCTCCTAACGCAGACTCCTACCTGGGGGAGCAACAGTCCCCTGTCTTTCTGCCTCATGCCCAAATACCACCTCCCAACCCTCTTTATGCTGTGATCGAACCATGGAATGAACCGCTCAGCTACCCAGCAGTCTTACACAGGTATGTTTCACTCTCACAAAACTTATGTCAAACACTGCGGTTCAAAAATCTTCAACTAGTAGTAGTAGCCCCCACCCCAAAAAATGGAGACCCCAAACCCAACTCCACTCCTCCACTGGTTAATTCCACTATCCCAAACCCTTTCTCACCAGGGGAAAGTACCATTGAGTCTGACCTAGCTCTAGAAAAAAAAATCTCTTCCCAAACCATTGCAGAAAGCATTAAACTTCGACTCCGCAACAAACAGAAACCAACCACCAATTTTTTTTCTTCTTCCAGCCGTCAAAATCATGATTAAAGTAGTTCAGTGGAACTGTTGAGGAATTCGGACCAAGATTGGATGGAGTCTCCAATCTTGATTCGAATCGCCAAAAAAGGGACTTCTCCCCCATTTTTGGCGATGCTAATTAACAAAATTATATACTCCTCATGAAGAAGAAGAAAAAACAGCCTACGTCACGAAAAGACGTAATCAAAGCCAAAACAGGCAAAGTAGCGCACAGTATAAGGAGCGAAATATTGTAGTCGAAACAAGGAGACGGTTACAACTCTCTGAGGGACGACGTTTTAGCTGACGGCTACTGCTCAAGCTGAACGATAAGAAATCTGAAATTCGAGCTCTATCGAGCCCTATTGTGACAATTGCGATTGAGATTCCTGACGATTATAGTCAAGACCTCATTGTCAGATAAGTTGAAATATTTTCTTCAATTAAGCCTAACAAGACCCTATTACTGTCCTTAAAAGTTCCAAGACTTCAAATCGAATTAAAAACTATTAAGTTTTAAGATTGGTGCATACAAAGAAGAAGTTTTAGTTTTATCATTGAAAATTACTTATTTTGACTTCAGCAAACTTATAAATAATTGGATTTTTTGTGCAATATAGCACTTCATATTTTGTTGTAACCTTATAGACCTCAGTAAATCATATTTTACTTTAAAAATTTGTATTCACTGACTTCAGGTTAAAGTAGAAATCTTAGTTAAGATTTGCTAAATTTCAGTTACTCGCTTATTATTGCAATTGAGTGTATATTTCATTTAGCTAGTTTTGAATTTTTGAGTAAAACATGGTAAGCATGCGTTCTTGCAAAGTACGTTGCTTAAGTTCCTTTTTAGATGATGACAAATGTCAATGTAGTAATTCAGATGTTACTGTTGCGAATACTCATGCTCTACCTTTGAGCTCGGATAACATTTTCGTTGCAGCTTACATTGTAGCCATCCAGGAGATCCACCTTGCTCATCAAGACTATTTTTTCCTCCTGGGCAGAACTATCTCCAGGAAAGATTGGTAGCCCCCCCTCCCGAAACGGCAGTATCCTCTTTGAGATTAACAAAATCCTGTCCTCCCAAAACATCTCTGTCCACCCTTTCCCCTCTTCTTCCACTGAGATTCAGGGTGTAGAATTACTTTTAGCAAGCACCGCTTTCGCATTTTTAATCTGTATTGACCTACTGACACCATTCACCAAAGAATCCTAGACTTTCTAATCCCTTTCCTTGACCATCCCTGCATAATTTTAGGGGACTTCAACGCCCACCATTCCATGCGAAGATCTCAGCGTACATCCCTAGAAAGTTCAATCCTGGCTCAATGGATCCAGAACAATAGCCTCTACCCTATTAATTCTTCCACCCCAACTTATGGTCCTGCTCTCGGATATCAATCCCTTATTGACCTTTCCTTTTCCTCCTCTAACCTTGTAACTGAGACCTCTTTCTACGTCCACCCTGACCTCTTCGAGAATGATCACCAACCAATTTCCCTAAACATCCCAGAGCCAGAGGGACGCAGCCTCACAATCAGAATCATCAAGAGGTGCCATTGAGAAGCTATTGTACTCCAGCTGGAGAATCATCTATACCTTCCCCAGGGACCTATGACAAAAAGGAATCCCTCTCAACAGTTGTAAATATCTTTTGTGGTAATATCACATCGTACATTTACTTATTCCGCAAAGGGTCCCAGAAATGTAGGCTCCGATTGGGTAAAAAGAGGAAATACCTGCGGCTTACCACTAAACACTGCAATGTCCAACAATGGATTCGGTACAAAAAAAGCAGCTACGGAACTTCGGCAATGCATTTATCACTGAAAAAGATTGACCTAGGAAAGAACCTGGGAGGAAGGTTCCTCAAATCAGTCCATTTTTATAGTGCTCAAAACTTTCAAGAACCAAGTTGGCCCCGGGCCTATCGCTCCCAGTCTTCTTACTCACAATAACCATCCCGACTCCTCCCCAACAGCACAAGCTGAAACCCTTAAAGATTATCTTTGCCTGACCACCTTCCACACTCCTCTTCCCCTGGATCTCAGTCACACCCTACCTCTGAGCTCAGTGACCCTCTAAACGAACACGAGTTGAGAGTAGCTATATCTAAAACTTCATTCCCACGCACCGGGACCCGACCAGCTTAGCCTCAGATACATTAAGCTTTTCTCCTCTTAAACTTCCCTCAACACCTTCTGTAGCTCCTCAACGACAGCTGAACTTCTGGTAAAATCCTCAAAATCTGAACCCACCTCATCATAACACTTTCCCAAACCGGGGAAAAACCCTAACTGGTGAACAATTATCGTCCTATCTCAATTACATCCATTCATAGCAAAGTGCTGGAAAAAAGTTTGTATAATCGGTTGCTTAACTTTGCTAGAGACAACTCCATTTCCCCCCTCCCTCAGCAGCAAGGCTTTCTCCTATTCCGGGACTGCAAAACCACGCTTTCATGTATCACCAAGTGGCTTTCTAGAAACGAGTATCAAGGGAAGTTCTAATATTCGATTTCAATTGACCTGCAAGAAGCCTACGACACTGTTTGGGTCGACACTGTTTGGGCTAGCTTGTGCATTCTTTTTGCACTCATGTTGATGTTATGTCAATTTCCGTAAATTTAAATTACGTAAAGTAATTTCAATGATTTCTGAAACACTTAATTAATTCACCTTTTGTGAATTTTCCAAGTAAAACTTATAAACAACACAAATA
>JJRW01S0005535.1:21487-34347 GCA_001188405.1 Loxosceles reclusa | reverse complement strand
TAGTTGTTGTTATGCTCGTTCGTGCCTGTGTATCTTAATGCTAATAAATGTTCTTTGCGTGTATGTAAAACGAATCGTATCGTCTCTTGGTCTACCTGGCATATATGACAATAGCTTTTACTGATTCTTGTGCCAATGAACCTCAAATAACCAACCAACCAACTGGTGGAATAATCATACTCCTGTAAACTTTGCAAATACAGGGGAGCCCTTAAGAACACACATGAAAACAAGAATCAGTGTTATGGTGACAATGTATCTTTGTCACTGTTGAGATTTATTTTATACAGAACTTTATTGCAGTTTTGCTGAGAAGTTTTGTCTTGGTTTCTTCAGAGAAAGTGTGAATGGACAGAACTGGCTTCTTTCTGTTAGTGTGATGTAGTTTACTCTCACATACTAATGAGAGATGCCTCCTCCACCCACATACCATTTTGCCTTTCTTATTTTAGACAGAGCAAACGTCCAGAAGGGAACTTCCTGTGGTGAAATATGAAACTGGCAACATCTGCTCTTCTTCCCTTTCCAGTCAGCAAAGAATTTTCCATGTATTCAAAAGAAATGGCAAAGAAGACAAATTGTTCACTAAATGTTCTTTGTTGTGATATATGTAAAAGGTTTCGCACAGAAATTTAAATTGTAGACAGTATATATATGGGGTGTTGTAATAACTTTCACTTGATCAAACTGGGATCTATCATCATGGATAAAACAATGCATGGTAATAGATTACCTTTGAACTTTCGTATTTTCCATGTAATGTTTTAAAGATTCATGTAACATTAAATGATGAATAAATATGAACAGCGTCTTGGTTGCCATTTATACTTCTTCTTCTAACAGAACTCTTTTGTGTGAATTGTGAACATATAAAAAGAAAACGGTTTTCTAAAGGCTTATTTGGCCTAGAGCAGTGTGTACAAAAAAAAAAACAAAAACAAATATTTCCCACTGCAAGTAATATTTTCTTTTGTGCAGAAGTTTGTGGTACACACAAGAAGTTTGACTGAAATATGAATCTTCCTACAACACACTTAAAAATAAAGTAACTCTTGGTGAAGACAGACATTATAGCATTTTCAAGGCACTTGTGGTAGCAGAATTTGAAAAGAAAATTTCTATTTCTAAATAATTCAAAGGTGATCTACAATTAACAAGTTAATGATTAAATGCTGTAGTGATTTATGATCTTAGTACCTTTGCATTAAAAACATAAAATTTAAGTGGCTCTATTTCCAATTTTTATTCAGAAGTTTATATGCCCTGCTAGGTCCCTTTTTTGTCAAGGGTCTGCCCACAGCTGCAGGGGCATAGTTATGCCTCTGGGTACTGTACTATGGATAAGAAAAGCCAAAGGCTGGTTCTTCAGTTCTGTAATCACTGACTCAAATAACAGTTTCCAATCAAACTGCATCAGAAACTGATCGCTAGTCATAAACACCATGGCAAGGGCGATGAAGTAGGAACCAAAACTGACACCAAGCAGCGCAACGTTTCAGCCACCAGCTATGGCCTTCATCAGGCAAATGACTGGAAAGGTGGTGGGCGCCTGTATTTATATAACTTTAAGGGAAAATCCACAGATTTTTCCCTCCTTCCATGAAAAAAACCTGATGAGAACTCCCTGTCTTGCAATGGTGCTACTAGTGGGTAGCGAGCTATGCTCGTGTGAGATAACGATATGAGTTTGGCAGTTGGTTGAGAGTGATTTATCGCTTTGTCCTTGATCTTGTAGATTTCTCACAATTCAAGGAAGAATCAACTGCTTTGGTAGAAAATGTTTTTGTGCATCACTTCAAAGGAATCAAAATCGGGTTCATGTTGTGACTTGACGGGATTTGAAGTCTTTTTGCTGGACAGCTCGAGCATGCTCTTTGATTTGGACCAAAACACCTTGTTTTGTTTCACCGATGGACACCTTGTCACAGTCTTTGCACAGTATGCGATAAACGACACCCATTGATTCGCCATGCGGAGCATGCTATTATATCTATCTTCACCTATACGACCTATCTTCAACTTCTATGCTCTCCATCCCTAGTCAATCTCTTTTCTTATCTAAGATTTTTAAATTGTCTGAAATAAAAAATTCTGTGATTGTAAAGCTAACTCTCACAAAATGTTAAGTGTTGTTTTAAACTTCAATTCGCTGGCAGACTTCCGTAACTTCCATAGTTATTCCAACACACTAAACACAAGTTATCGTTATAAACTACTTGTAACTTGTGTTTTTGCTATGGAATTGGTGGAAGTCTATTAAAGAACTGAATTTTAAAATACAGTATATTGGATATTTATTTAAAGAATTCTCAATGTACTTGAAAGTATAATTTTTCAATGAAATATCTGCATTGCATGTGCAATCATACTCACTTTATTCTTTTCGCCATGTGTCTCCATGGTCTGTTTGTACCATCTTGGACATTTGGTTCCTCACTAGATGTTGTCGTTGTTGTAGTCATCGTCATAGTTGTAATAGGAGTAGTAGCTGTGGCAGAGGTTGTAGGGGAACTAACGACTGTTGTCGTTGTTGTCGTCGTCATTGCAGCAACACTGACTGGGAATGGTTGACTAGTTGTGGCAGTTGAAAATGTTATAGAATTCGAGGATAAAGGCTGTAAGAAAGAAAGAATTTAAACCACTTTCATGTGAATAAATGCAACCATCACTTATTCTATATAAACCTGTCAGTTAGCTGTGAAAATCACCTTGCAAAAAAAAAAAAAAACATGGCATATGTTCCAAGCAAAGAATTAGCTTTTTTCGTACTTTAGTACCAGCTACGGTCAATTTTTATCCTTTTTCAGTTTAAATACAAATAAAAAATAAACGTCGGCAACAGGCAAAGGCCCACCATGGCTGACCACATACAAAAATGCATAAAATTGCAGAAACATTTTCTGTCATCATATGCATTAAGCATAAATTACAGAACCAAGTTCCCTTATCACAACAAATACCTAACAGCATGATGAAAAACAAACAAAAGATACACAAGAAATAAAGCACTTAAAACCACATCGAACAATTATATACAATGAAAAACACACAAAGTCACATCTACCCATAAAAGTGCAGAGACTATTTCAGATGTCAACATATGGAACATTAAGAAACATAATAAATAAATTCATTATCAAAAGTACAGTAGTACTGTAATTATGGAACAGGGTTTTGTCATCATAAAGTCACTATTAACCCCCTGACATGCAAATAAAATGGAATTTGATGCATCCAAAACATACTACTTAATTTGGCTCAACTAAACAGTTATGGGCAAGCTTAAAAACAGAACATTTTATTGCCCATTTTCAGTTCTTGACGTCTCAGAGACATCAAAGTATACAATTGCACATGAAATGAATGATGTCTGCCAGATGTCATTGTATGTCAAAAAGTTAAGTATAATAAGACAAACTCTAAAGAAATAAAAAATTAAAACATTTAAACATGCAAGAGAATACACACAATCATCGTAATAATGGAAAACTATCTATGGTTCCATCGTCAATAGAAACTAAGCATGATGAAAAAACATACTGAAAAAAAAAGGAAAAAAACCCAAGCGATCTTCAAAGGGCAAAACACCCCAAACTAATTATAATGACATAAGTAATTCTCAACTAGTGAAGACTTAAAAGCTAATCAGAGCAAACAGGAGGTAGCTTTGAGAAATAAAAGTATTATACACTAGGGACCAAAACTTGAGGAAAAATGAGAAAAATTATGATTACATGACCAAAAAGAAGTCAAGTTGCATAAGATGATGATGATGATTGTTTTTTTATGGCTCAAGGACCTATTAAGATCATACTGTGCCAGACACGCGATGAACATGAATAAGACAAACACACACACATCCATGCCAACCAGGACTCAAACCCGGACTCCTCAGCACAGTAGCCCATCACTGGTACCACTATGCTACTGGAGTGGCCAAGTTGCATAAGAAGTATGTAGTATATGTAAAAAGCAATGCTGCATTAGAATGGAATATGCAAAGTAATGGCACTGCTGTTGTTTTTGACATCATGGGACACGTGGCAGGAAACAATGTTTTAAAGTGTGTGCAATTTCTACTGGTACACATTACTTTTTCGATTGTCGAGATAGCCATTTGTGAGTTATGAGTACTTGACATCATCTATCAGAAGAATTACGATGGCGAGCCATTGGCCAATTGGAAGTGGGCAATAGTCAATCCCATGCAGCCAGATGGTTGTATGTGAGCCCTTCTTGTTAAGATTTAAGAACAATGAAAGTTAGCTTAACTGTAACTGTTGTTGAGATTTAAGAACAGTGAGAGTTGGCTAAACTGTAACTGGGCATCAAAAATGTAGAAATAGTTATGTTGTGTTATCTTTAGCTTGTAAAATAAAAATGTTTGTGTCGTAGAATAGGAGTCCATGTAAGTGTGTTCCAAATTCCTACTTTCCCAGGTAAGAGTTTTCTTTCTACAGGTTATGGGCCCAGAGCTCTAGAGGGAAACATTTTGAGGTTAGACAGTTTGTTTGTGATAATAGAAGTACTCAAAAAAAAATGGCAGAACAAGTACTGAAGCTAAGAGGTGAGGAAAACTGGGAAGTATGGAAATTTCAGGTTAGGATTCTGCTAAAGTCGAAAAATCTATATAAAATGGTATGTGGAACTGTAAACAGACCAGAAATAGCAGAAGAAGCTGGGAAATGGGATTCCAATGATGTCAAAGCCCAGGAAATTCTAGTAACTCGTCTGGATGATGTTCCAATGATGCATGTTTTAAGCTGCAAAACTTCAGAAATGTGGGCAAAATTGATAGCTGTGTACAAAAGAACATCTGAAGTAAGCATTCATCTTCTTCAGCAGTAGTTCTTTAATTTCACTTTGAATGAAAATGAAGGAATAGCATTCTTCACAACAAAGCTGAAGGGTATTGTAAATAAGCTGAAGACTGCAGGGGAAGTAATTTCTGATCAAATGGTCATGACCAAAATACTAATTGCACTTCCAGAAAAATTTAAGCATTTCATTTCAGCATGGCAGTCAGTTCCAAGTGAAGACCAAAGGGTAAACAACTTCCTGGCATGACTAATTACTGTATTTACCCAGCCTTTCTTCCTCAGTAATTAGTAAGAAAGGCTGGGTAAATATACTGTAGATTCTGATTCAGCAGCATTTTTGGCTGAAAAGAAGGTAAAAACAGTTGGTCACATGAAACAGGATTGTCGCCTCTTGCAAAAAAAGCCCAAGGAAACTCAAACATGTCACTATTGCAAAAAGCCAGGTCATTTGATGAATGACTGTTGGTTCAAAAGGTCCAAATACAGTAGGGAAGAGAAAAATGCATTTATGACACATGAAGAGAAATGTAATTTCGGAACATGGTATTTGGACAGTGCTGCAAGTGAGTACATGTGTAGTAACAAGGAACTCTTTAGTAAAATTGAAAAAGTAAACAATACAGTAAAAACTGGAAGTGGTGCCTCAATGAAAGTAGAAGGTATGGGTACTGTTGAGTGTTTAATGTATAATGGAACCAAATGGTGTAATGCAGAACTGAACAATGTTCTATATGTTCCAGAATTGCAAATAAATTTATTCTCACTAGGAGCAGCTTTGAACTGTGGTTACAGGATGAATGCAAATAAAAACATGTGCACATTCTGTAACAGTGAAAATGATGTGAAGGCAGCGGCAGTAAGGGATGGTAAAATGTACAAAATGAAAATGATGGCTCTTGAAAAGGAAACAGTTGCACGGTCCAAGGTAAACAATGGGGACTTGTTGCACTTGCACGAGAAATTAGCTCATCAAAATTTTGATACTGTCAAATCTTTCCTGAAAATGATGGACATTCCAATTAAAGGAGAGAAAGTTTTCTGTGGATCTTGTGTTGAAGGGAAGCAACACAGACAGCCATTTAAGAACAGTGAAAGTAGAGCTCAAGTAGTTGGCGAATTGATTCATGCAGATTTGTGTGGACCCATGGAAACTCAGTCCATTGGTGGTTCGAGATTTTCGCTACTGCTAAAGGACGACTTTTCAAATTACAGAACAGCACATTTTATAAAGCACAAGTCAAAAGTCGCTGGAAAATTGAGAATTTTCATGAAGTCAATACAAATGAACACTGGAAGAAAAGTGAAAATACTGCGCACTGATAATGGTACAGAATTCACAAATCAAGATGTCAAAAGACACCTGGAAAAGGAAGGTGTGCATCATCAACGGACTGTTCCATATTCTCCTGAACAGAATGGAAGAGCAGAACGGGAAAACTGTACAGTGACTGAGGCTGCACGAACCATGCTGGCAGCAGCCAAACTACCAAAGAAATTTTGGGCCGAAGCAACTAACACTACCGTGTACACCCTAAACAGAAGCAGACCAACAGCTGTAAAAGGTAGAACACCCTATGAGTTCTGGTGTGGTAAAACTCCTGAGGTAAACTCATTTCAAGTATTTGGAAGTGTACGCTCATGTGCTGGAGAAGAAGAGAAGGAAATGGGATGTAAAGAGTAAAAAAGGGCTGTTTGTTGGTTATGGAGAAAATGTTAAGGGTTTCAGAGTCTACTTTCCTGAAGGAAATAAAGTGGAAATTGTACGAGATATCACATTTGTACCTAAGCCAAAGACAGAAGGCTGTCGCATAGCAACAGATGAGGAAACAGACATAATTAATGGGCAAGTGGTCAGCAATATAAAAAACGGAGTTTCAAATGATAAACAGGAAAGTGAAGCTTACATGGAACCAGTAAACGAGAAAGAAAAAGGTCATGAACTAAATAGAAAAACTTTGAAAAAACCAACGAGGTACAAAGACTATGAGTGCTACTTTGCTGGGGTTCATGAAGAACCTTTGACATTTCACAAAGCCATGAAATCCGATGATGCAACAAAATGGCAGATGGCTATAGAAGATGAGGTGGAAGCCCTTCAAGAAAACAATACACGGACTGAAGTACCAATGAAAGATGATTATAAGATGATTGACAGTAAGTGGATTTTCAAGAAGAAGCTATCTAATGGGAAAGTAAAGTTCAAGGCATGTTTGGTGGCTCGAGGATTTCAACAGAGTGAAGAGTTTGACTATTCAGAATTGTGCTCACCTGTTGCAAAGTTGCAGACTGTGCGCATGCTTTTGGCTGTAGCAAACCATAAGAAAATGCCAGTTTTTCAAATGGATGTGTGCAGCGCTTTTCTGCATGGAGACATCAGAGGAGAAGTTTACCTAGCAGTACCAGATGGAATTGAAACCAGTGCATCTGTTATATACAAGCTAAACAAATCATTGTATGGCCTGAAGAAATCACCACGTTACTGGAATGAGAAATTTTCTGACATCATGTTGAAGAATGGATTTAAAAGATCTGAGCATGACTATTGTCTGCACACGAAAAAAATCAAGATGAAAAAATCCTTACTGTAC
Source organism: Loxosceles reclusa (assembly GCA_001188405.1). Classification (NCBI taxonomy): domain Eukaryota; kingdom Metazoa; phylum Arthropoda; class Arachnida; order Araneae; family Sicariidae; genus Loxosceles; species Loxosceles reclusa. The sequence goes on along the minus strand of JJRW01S0005535.1, from coordinate 26,939 downwards.
TACTGTTTGTGGATGACCCGTTGATTGTGGGTTCAAATGAAAAGGAAGTAAATGACCTAAAATTAATACTGACTAAAAATTTCAAGATGAAAGACCTTTGAAGAGTGTCAACTTATTTGGGCATGCACATAGTTCAAGACCTAGAGAAAGGAACACTGGAAATAGACCAATCCGAGTTCTTGAAAAATGTACTGAAGAGATTCCGAATGCAAGATTGTTGTTCTGTGAGTTCACCTATTGATGGATATCAAAATTTTATCACTCAAAAAGGAGAAAATGATGAAAGAGTAAGGAAGCAGTGCAGACAAGTGATTGGTTGCCTACTGTATGCAACTATGGGATCAAGACCAGACCTTGGGTTTTCGGTGGGGTATTTATCCCGCTTCCAGGACAAAGGTGGTGAAGCTCTGTGGACTGCTCTGAAGAGAGTATTACGTTATGTGAAAGGTACCCTAGATCTGAAGCTGATTTTCTGGAGTGATAAAAACCAACCAGCATTGTGTGGATTTGCTAATGTTGACTGGGGAGGGGACCCTACTGATAGAAAAAGTACTTTTGGTTTTGTATTCAAAGTATTCGGTTCTACTGTCTCGTGGGCGTCAAGAAAACAAGCATTGGTAGCATTATCATCAACTGAAGCTGAATATGTGGCTCTGAGCATTGCAGCTAGTGAGGCTTGCTGGATGCAGAACATCCTACTGGAGCTTGGAATAGAGAATCCGGTAAGATATGAAAAAGAATCCGGTACTTATACATGAAGACAATCGGTCGGCGATCCAAGTGGCAAAGAATCCTGAACATCACAAAAGGATGTATAATATCCTGTGTCAACCTTTTAGTAAGGGTCCATATACTACAACAAATAACAAGCTTTATTACTTAGTTTTATGGAGACAGATACATGTTCTTTACTTTTTGTGTTCTACAGCATTTTATTGTTTCTGATTTTATATCTTTTGAATGCATGTGCTCAGCAGGTGCAGCTCATGCTAATGCTATCAATACAACTGTGTTGCTAAGCAACATGGCCACAAGTTAAACAATATTAAACTAATTGTTACAAATTCAACACATATATATTACAGGATGAAACATATTGACATCAGATACCACTTTGTGCAACAAAAGGTGGCAGAAGGAACTGTAGAATTGTTGTATGTCAAAACAGAAGAGCAACTTGCAGACATTCTTACAAATCCTGTTGCAACGCCAAGATTTGTAATTCTGAGAAAAAGGTTGTTGAACTGAACTTTCATTGAAGGGAAATGTTAAGATTTAAGAACAATGAAAGTTAGCTTAACTGTAACTATTGTTGAGATTTAAGAATTGTGAAAGTTGGCTAAACTGTAACTGTGTGTCAAAAATGTAGAAGTAGTTATGTTGTGTTCTCTTTAGCTCGTAAAATAAATATGTTTGTGTTGTAGAATAGAAGTCCATGTAAGTGTGTTCTAAATCCCTACTTTCCCAGGTAAGAGTTTTCTTTCTACACTTCTGTAATGCATAGATTACGGAATACATTTGGAACAACAGAATTAGCAGCTACAAGGCACACTAAAGCTACAAGTGCTTCAGATAACTGCTATTTGGTGTAAAGAGCAAGAAGGCACAAAACTGCTACACAAACCCAGTTCAGATCTACTCTTGCTGCAGCCACTGGAAGGCTGGTATCCAGTTCAACTGCACGCAGAAGGCTTCACAAAGGAGAGCTGAATGCAAGACGTCTGGATTTTGTTTGCAAAATGAATCGAGATGAGTGCTGATCTGGCAAGAACTGGGAACCCGCTATACTCCCAGTCATATCCATGAATGAGAACTTTGGTGGATCCAGTACAAATGAGTGGGCAACTGTCTCTTTGGATGGCAGAACTGACCTGTATATCGTCCCAAGAGGCACCATTAATGCTTGGGTATATAGAGATGACATCCTTCATCCGATTGTTCACCCTTACACAGCTGCTGTTGGGAATTCCTTCATTCTACAAGATGGTAATGCTTGCCCGCACAGAGCTCGGTCGGTATATAATTACCTTCATGACAAGACTATTGTGCGTATGGACTGACCAGCACATTCTATATACTTGAACCCTATTGAGCATGTTTGGGATGCTCTACGGAGACGTGGCTGTCCTTCACCTTCCTCCTGCAACCCCTTAGCGTCTCCACACTGCCTTCACAGCAATGGGCTTTCTTGCCAACAGATTTACTAAACACCCTCATTATGAGCATGGAACATTGCTGTTGTGCCTGCATCGCTGTTAGAGGTGAATACACTCCATACTGAAGGTGACTGTCCATTGCACTCTAGTACCATGCTTTTTGGTATGTATGCTCTTGGTATACTTTTGTGACAGTCAATATTAATTATGTCAAAACAGTTTTTATACAATGCAGATGCCTATATGTTGAAGCTTGTTTGGTTGGAATACAGCAAAACTTGAGTGTTCTGCTTGGCCCCTTGGGCATACATAACATTTTGAACCAGTTTTTACTGCTTTAGCAACTGTAAAGTGCATAATCTTAAACATGAGATATATACATATTACAAATATATCCAACTTGCTTCAATTTAATTTATATCTTCTGAAGTACTGACTAGAACTTTGTGAATTATAATAAGTAAAATGTGTTAAAAGTTCTATGGATTTGTTAGAATTAGTTAAAATTTATGAACAGAAAGTAACTACTTTCAAATTAAAATTCAATTTTAGACTTTTTTTTACAGTTGTAGTTAAGAATTAGTGCTTATCTATTAACAAGACTATTGAGGCATTTAAAAGGAAATGAAGAAAGTCCTCACTGCATTAGTTGCCGATGAGCTTCTTTGTATACCATATTTTGCCAGGATCTCCTGACGCCGTTTTTCTCGCCGTTCTGCTATACTTTCTGCTGTACGTGGTCTGTCCACAGATTTTGTAGCTTGTGCATTACCTATCAGAAAATTTATGTCATTCTAGTATACTGAAGTACAAATAAAAAAAAAAATTACACACTTTAACTTGGATATGAACAAAAAATAATTAAATTCTGCCTCCAAACCAATGTCTGCGGTATTGCAGAATTTTTACTATTCATGACATCATAACAAAATAGTAAATTTAAAAATTCACATAAACAACTTTTTACTATACTACATTGTTTGATACATTTTACTACAAATTTTGGTCATAACAGAAATTATGACACAGCAAATTACGTAGAAGGGTGAGCAAATCAGAAATAAAACACATTTGACAAATTACATGAGTCTGAAATTAATTTGCAGGCTAATTTATTAGCAACACCAAAATTAAGAGACAGAAGTAAATCAATGTTTGATTAAAGAAATAAACACAAGCGAAATATCAAGTGATTTACAAAGTCACAATAGCTATTTACGATATGCGCACATTAATTTAACAATACACACTTTTACTTCATGAATACATCATCACCGATTTCTAACATTAATAACCGAGTTAGCTTTTACTTAAGTTTTAAGTATCTAGTAACAGAGAGGGCTTCTTTTTTTCCTGTTTGTACTACTTTAAACCAGATCAAATTAACTATGTTGATAATACCCAAACCTAGCATGTGAAATGACAACAAGCATTAGAAGAACAAACAAATAAAGAGAAACAAGAAAACACTCACCAAGGAAAGAGAACCAGAAGCCACATGGAAATCTCCAACCAACAAGAGAAGTCCCAAAGACCATAGCAGAAGACATGAAAATTCCACTGCTATGATTTCCAAAAGATTAAACCTGCCAAAGGCTCCAAAACCACTGAGAGAAAATGTACACTCTTTGCAAGTGCTTCAAATCTCTTTGACTAAAAACTTACTTGTGTATGACAGAACCTGCATTTATCCACTTGCAATGAATCTTCTGGAACTGGTTTGAATGACACATGGTATCATTTTTTTCATATTGTTTTTTACCAGAAATGCATTGGAGTGCTGCCATATACAGTGCCAAAGCAATCATCCTGCAAAAAGCATGCTCTGACCACAAAGGGGAGAGAGTTTGTGGGTGTCTCTTCCTTTTCTTTTTTTTTGCTCCTTTTTTCTGCAGTGTGTCACATAACATTGTTTATAAACATTCATACTGTTGCCATTACAAAACTACTTGTTTTTCCTGGCACAATGTATCAGACCTCATAAACTCCAAAGAGGACTGGTGGTTGGTGAGTGTCTTATGGAAACAACCATGTTCTGAGTTGCAGGGTTAATGGATGTATCAAGATTTACCATATTCTTGATTATATTGCAGTACACAAAAACTGGCAATACACCTGCAGACAGAATCAGCTGTGGTCAACACTCAAAAGCTGGATGCAAGGGACAGAAAAAGACTTAATCAAACCAAGACTATAAGACATAAAACTATGGCATCACATTACAGCAAAAATGAATGTAAATGTCAGGATGGGGGGGGGGAGTTATATCAGTGAAAATCATTGGGCACACACAGCACAAAGAAGATATCTACAGCAGGGCTGCAATTGTCAAGCCCTTGTTGACACCATAAAACATTAAACAGCGCATTCAGTGGTGCAAAGGTGACAAAAAAAACTGGACACCATAAACATGGAAACACGATTTGGTCTGACAAGTCAAGTTTTACTGTTTCTCACACTTATGGTCACATGTACATCTAAATATCACCAAAATGAAGTTACAACATTGACTATGTGTATGCCTTAAACCCTCTGCCAAACATGGTGGAGGTTCCAGTATTTCCACATGATGATGATGATGCAAGTCTTTCGAGGACAACAATGTTCCACTAAATACTGCTCAACATGTAAGATCTTGGTTTGAAAACATGAGAGAAAATGAAGTAAAGTATCTAACCCTGGGCACTTCAATCACTACATATTAATGTTAATGAGTCTGTTTTAGGCAGTCTTGAAAACAGGATCAAGGGTATATTCCTACCACAAGCTTTTGCCAAAGATTTAGTGTTAATACTGGTTGACGAATGAAAGTCTACTCCTCACGTCCAATATTTTGCACAGAAGATGGGGTGGGAGAAGGGTCCTATCCCTTAGTAATAAACAAAATGTGATCCTTTGTTGGAATTATTTTGACACAATCTCTGTATATTTCTCCTGTTTTGACATATTATTCTGAGGTATGGACACTGTTGACCATAAAAGCAATTCAAAAAACCACAGAATACACAACAAAATATTTATGTTGAGAACTTATGAGAAGAAACCAGAAAAGAAATATTTGGGTGAGAGAACAAGGTAAAGACTATTTGGTGACTGCTATCATCAAACAGTCTCTGCCTTACAGAAATACAGATGATAACCAAGATTGGATGAAAAATTTTACACAACCAAATTGTTGCATTTGTGCTAAGGAAAAGGATCATGCTTTTACAGTTAAGAATTGAATTAACACAAAGAAGAGAAAACTTCAATGGATTATGAACTTTTATATGCACTGTATTATTATATCCTCATGC
>JJRW01S0005521.1:0-12764 GCA_001188405.1 Loxosceles reclusa | reverse complement strand
AGCTAAAAGACCTGGAAAAATTTCTTTCTATACTTAGTGTCAGTCTTGCACTAAGTACATTGAATTGTTATTGCTCGTATATTGTGTTTAAAAATAAACAAAAGTTACTTAAACTTTTAATTGGCTCTGAACTTAATTTAACTTCGTTAAATTAGTTAGATATCATTTTGGAACTGTGTATTTATGTTGGGGTTAAATTCGTACATCAACGGGATTTAAAGAGAAGTGTATATTGTGTGTTTAGTAAACATTGCAAATCGCAGTGATAAATTTTAAAATCTCGAAACGATTTGCTTCGATGAAATCACGTAAAGCTACGGAAGTTTATTTTAATGACTGTGAGAATAAACAGTCAACAACTTTACCTGTATATTGGATCATTGTGCTCAGGATACTGAGTTAGCAGGTTTTAAAGTTAAAGAGTTAGAATCCAATACTACAAGCCCTAGTAGTGCCACTATGGGCATGCAAACCATGTGTACTGTAAAAACTCGCTGTGCACATCGTGAGAGTAATTTCGCTTGTGACTACATTTGAGTTGTGACTACATTTGAGTCAAGCATGCCAGTAAGGAGACAAAGAAGGCGCAATGACAGCAGCTTACTGAGTTTCAACGAAGCCGTCTAATAGGGCTACGAGAATGTGGATTTCTTTTCCCAATATTGCAGCAAGAGTTAGTCGGGATGTATCCATGGTGCATGATTGTTGACACCAGTGGTCACTGGAAGGTACATCTACAAGAAGACCGTGGTCCGGCTGCACAAGGGCCACTACCGCCGAGACAGACCACGGTATTCACCGCATGGCTGTGGTGCATCGTACTTCATCTGCAGTAGAAAGTCGAGCTCCTGTTGGCACCAGAGTGACACAGCGAACTTCACGAAATCGATTGCTTGATAGACAGCTCCGAGCCAGACATCCAGTAGCGTTCACGCCATCTGCGACTTCTGTGGTGTCAAGCTAGAGTTCCTTGGAGGGCGGAAAATGGAGGTCTGTTGTGTTCTCAGATGGGAGCCGTGTGCCAGTGATGGCAGTATGTTGGTGAGAAGGAAGCCAGTTGATCGCTCAGAACCCAATTGTTTGCGGCGTAGACACACTGGACCCACATCAGGAGTTATGGTTTGGGGAGCAATTTCCTATGACATCAGGACTAATCCAGTCGTAATCCCAAGCACCTTAACACTAAATTTGTGCGTCAGAATCGTGATTGAAGGGGTTGTGCTGCCATTCATGATCACTATTACACGGGCTGTTTTCCCGCCGGATTACGCTTGTCCCCATGCTGCTACTGTCACCCAGCATGATCTACAGGTTATCGAAATGTTGCCTTGGCCTGTGAGTTCACCAGATCTTTTTCCCACCGGACACGTATGGGACATCATTGGGCGTGAAATTCAGCGTCATCCACAATCAGCACGGACGTTGCTGATTTGACTGACATGGAACTCCATCTCAGAAAATGACATACGGCACCTGTACGATACAATGCATGCTTGTTTGCATGCTTGCATTCACAATTGTGGCGACTACAGTGGTTACTAATGTATCCAAATGTCACATGTGGAGTGGCTATTCTCGCGCATATTTTAACGTGTGACTTTGAAACGTTAACCAAGTAAATATATCACCAAGGCACATGTGTTGCTTGAATATCATACCTCAACACCATCTCCTTATTGGTGTTGAGATATCGTTTTCTGTCAGTGTAATTTTCAAAATCCTGCCAAATTTTAGTTTGATACTATTTAAATAATAGGGAGCACTATTTCTCGAAAACAAAGTCTTCAAAAAAACTTACGAAAGAGAAAAAATGGCTCGGTAAACAGTAAATAATACGGAAAAGCAAAATAAACAAGATGCTTGTTAAATAAAACGAAGAACATTTGTTGATTTCTTTAAAAAATACGAGAAAGTAACATATTACAAAGCGTTTCTCTTAAGACAAAAAGTCTCATACTACGAAAACAATTATTGATGCAGAAAATACTGCTCAGTATTGTGCCTATCGTTAAGCTGAAGGATCTGGAGTAGAGAAACTACGTGTTCTACTGCCGATTGTAATTGATCTCTTATGAAGGTATGAACAATCGCGTGATACTGTCTTTCAAATTCATCGTACTTAGCGACGTATCCACTACAAACCACACTTTTTAGATTCCCCTTAACCAAGAGTCTCATACTTTAACGTTTGGGGTATGTGCTAGCCAAGCAGCAGAGAAAAAAAGCTAACTAATCACTTTATTGTTAGTGAATCTCGCCGGTAGAATCCATCTTGCATAAAAGTTCAGATATCCAGGCGTGGTTGCTGTTGTAGATGGGGTACTACAAGATTCCGAATCGTTAAGTACCCACAGGTGTCACAGAACATGTTGCAAATCCAATAGGCGTGCTTTCTTCAAAGCAGAATGGTCATGCAACTGTGAGGCCACGCCTCAATGCAACCACGTAATGGAATCTTTCAGAAAGAGTGCGGACTCTTCATCGACCAAATACCACAATTACGGTTATTAACAGTTCCATGGAGATGGAAGTGTGCTTCATTGGTCCATAGAATCGACCGCCACCACTTCTACCCTGGAAAGAAAAGTGAATGAAAATGCCAGGGACTTTTTCTTGTCTGCGGGAAACAAATGTTCATTTTAGTTAATCTTATACAGATACAAATGCACCAACTTTCTGAGAATTTTCCACACTGTGGTATACAGCATACCCAACTGCCGTGGAACTGCACATGTACTACTGAAACCGTTAACTGTACTCGTGGATTGTTCAACAACAGTTATGAAAACATCTTCCACGGCTTTTGAAGGGATACGTTTGCGTCCTCCTCCGGGTTAAACACCCAGATGTACAGTTTCTTCAAATTGAGTTATCGTTTGCTTGAGAGTCTTTGTCGTCATCAGCCTCAGTGAAACATCTTCACCACGACGAAAGTTTTCAAGTGCAGCCTAAGAACTTCCCTCATTTTCGTAGTACAGTTTCACAAGCAATGTATGTTCCGACAAGGTTATAGATATCGTCGTAAATGAATGCCGTTCGACACTTGAGTTCATTTTCATACCAGGAGTTACTAGATTATACAAATTTGATGTTTTTACACATCTTGATGGTTTTACAAATCGCAGTCTTTCATCTATCAAAAATTTTCTGAACAAGCTTTTTTTTGTGAGATGTAATTCCTATCCTCCGTAAAGTTCCTCCCATAAAAGACTTCGAAATTAAGCTTGTCAGATGAACATCGGTTTAGCTTAACCGGTAAAGCGGTCACTCTGGAGATAACAGATCCATTGGTTCAAATCCCGGCGTCGACATGCTTTATGTCTAACTCATTATCGGAATGCTACCAAATTGATACTATTCAAGGGTACAAAGAAAACTTGCCTTAATTATATCAATCCGAAATTTGGGAGCATTCCTATAATTACTTAGAGCTACAGGGTGCTCTAAATCGTGGGATTTTACTTATAATCACCTAGCATAGATATACACACTCCTCGTCACAAGAAATGTTGCACAGAGAAGGAATATACTGACATGAATGAAACTTGCTGGGCATGTGTGAGATTGTTCCAAAGGTAATGATTCAATTTGCATATTAAGGCGCTCAAGCGGTGTCCACAAGGATAAGCTTGGTAACTGAACCTGCCGCCGCAGTGCATAAGGTCGTTCTAGTGTGCGTGTTGGCTATTCCAACTCGCGCGCTTGGTTTGGAAGCTACACCTTAAGATGTAATATACGAGTTAGTGATTCCAATAGATGGATGCGTTCGAGAGGAGTCGCGTCATGGGGCTGCGCAAAGTGACATGGAGATTTTGCCGTATTGATAGCCATATTGGCCGTGAAGTAGCACGCTTCTAGTGGCAGGGTATAGAGGAAGGAACGCACACACGACACGCAGGATCTGGGTGACCGCCACGAACCACAAGGAGGGATAACCAGGGGAATTGTTCGACATGCGCTGAGCACTCGAACTGCCAAGACTGCAGACATTCAGGGAGCAGTACTATCTTCCTTACAACATCAGGTGATTGCCAGTACCGTTGGCAGGAAGTTGCACGACGCAGGATTGCAGCAATGCTTACCACTCCGAAGACTGTCAATAACCCCACAGAACGTCGCCACACACTGCAATGGTGCCGTGACCAATTGTCATGAAACCTCCCGAATGGCAGAGGGTCATTTTCAGGGATGAGTTCCACTTCTATCTGGGTGCCGATGACCAGTACATCCATGTGTGGAGGTGACGAGACCAGGAACAAGATGAACGCCTTATTGTCACACATCAAGACGGTATGGTGTCATGGTGTGTAGTGAAATCTCATAAAAACGGCCGATCACCTTTGTTGTTCATCGAGGACAATATGATAGGCCAACGAGAGGTCTATGAGGTCCTGCAACCAGTAACCCTGCTGTTTGTTAACTCTGTTTCAACAAGACAACGCAGCTCCAAATATTGCTGCCGTTTCCACAGCTTGTCTGGGCTCCCTGGATATTCTGTCAAGGCCTGCCTCATCGCCAAACCTCTCACCAATCAAACATGTCAGGGATTTGCTATTTGTCGCTCTCTTGTCACTCCATCCCTGCAGTAAAGTTTTCAGGAACTACGAAGGAATATTCAAACTGCATAAGCTGGAATATTGCAGGACCCCATGAGAAATCTCTATAACTCCATGATGCAACGTCCTGCAGCTTGTGTTCACCAAAGTGGTACCCCGAAGCCATATTGAGCGACATTGTGTTATACCCTGTGGCCTATTAAATATTGCTTCTACATCAGTCTCATTCTCTAATCGTTTATTGTTCTTCATGACTGTTTTCTTTCTCTCAAATAGCATTAGCATTGCAATACATTTCCTTGTGCGCCCAACTTTTCTTTCGATGAGTGTATTTATATATAGTGTGTGCGTTTAAACCATTTGACCCCACGGAGGTACAAAGGCCGAATAGAATTTGTTTGGACCCACTCCAGGAAGTCCCTCTAGATAAGGAGTCAATCTGTTTTATTTCTGCAATATAAGAAGAAGAGAATAGCAAGTCTGACTTGTAATCTGAGACGGCGGACGCGATGCTCCAAGGAAAATGCTTTTTCTGTCACCTCCCTCCATCCTGTTACATGCTCTACATTGGCTACTTCGTTAAAAAAAAATGGTGCCTCATAATAGACATATCGTTGAATTTAACGGATTACAGATTCAAATAACACAATCAAGTATTAATAGTGACAACGATATACCTTTCGGAAGTTTTTGATTTCACTGGCTTCAGTTCACAGCAGAAGATTGTTCACTCAGTCGCAGATGCACCCAAGCTATAGAACGCCGAATCGAAAAGTCATTCCCTTCTAAGAGGACAAAATCCGTATTTCAAGACACAGAAAACTGTCTTCAAAGTTAACTCCAATTTTGAGAAAGTCAAGACCTTTCTTCTTGTGAAAATGTCAAAATAGTCTTAAGCACCTACGGCTTCCAGTCATACAAGCGGCAACGCGTTTAATGCGATGATAGTTGAAATTACTTGTACACAAACTTAAATTCTCACAGCATAAACAGCGTCTGTCAGTCCCACCCACCCCTAGAACTATATTTTGTGGCATTTACCGCATTTCATGACTGCGGCCTTTCGTATATTGGGGAAACTCACAGACAACTCAGATAAGGCATTAAAGAGCACAAGGCTTATGTCACAAGACAGGAAGTCCACAAATCGGGAGTGGTCGAACGCTCGTGGGAAGGATGATTGCATTTTAAATTTGTAAGGTTTGCCCTACAAAAGACTTCTATTATGAGTTGCCCAGATACCTGTTGGCGTAGCTAAAAAAGAGTCTCTCCGAATGTAAAAAATCTGTAGGATCGTATCCCGGCGTCGACATAATGGGAGTTTTCTTTACAATAGCTCCCGGATATATGGAGTGACACTAGTGACAAAGGACACAACCGTTAGGTCTACCAATCGAGGTCAGGAGGTACTTTTACCTCTCCTCCCCCACAAAAGAATTCGGTGATATGCTGCCCACATACTTGTCGGCGTATCTTAAATGGAAAAGTGGTGTCTCCGGAGATGACAAATCCGTGGGTTCGAATCCCCGCGTCCAAAAGTAGGCAATTTTTCTTTACAATTTTCAACAAATCGGAAATTTTAACTACACTCCCCTATCTGTTAGATACATGCATTTTTAAGGTTCTCCATAGTAAACTAATTTCTGAATTCTCAGAAAATTATGTCATTTTAACACTGTTCCTTTCGAGCGTGTGGTAACATCTCACCAACATTGAAAACAAACATTACTGCTGGCTTTGCCATAGGATAGTTTCCAATCGTGACCCAGTCGATCCTGAATTCGACAAAACTGTTGTAGACAATGAACTGATATAAATGCTACTTGTACTAAGGCTCACAAGTTTTCTAAAAATGTTAATTGTCAGAGAAAGTATGTTGCTGAAATACAAAAGGCATTTGCCTCACCTCTAAGCGTTTAGATAAGAGATTATATCATACGTTTCATGGAGTTGCGAGGCCGTTCGCATGCATTACTGAATAACAGCATTTCCAAGAAAAGCTTTTTGCTAAAGTTTCGTTGGAATGAAACAGAAATTGTGAGATGAGACCATTAAATTGGCAGGAGGAACGTCAATGGAATGTTAATGAATTCGCATGCCACACGCAGTTCAGGAAGGAATGCTGCGATTATGGAGAATATCTTCTGTTTTTTCTCCTTCCGAGAGACTTTTACTTAACCTCAATCAATGCAACAGAATCGAATGGAACAAGAAGAGAATATTGAATATTCATAGTAGTTTCCAGGTCAGTGATGAGTATGAGGTGAGTGAACAGCATATTTCATTGACATCAGGACTAAAACTTGCAAATGAGGAGAAATTTCAGGGATCAGTATATAGCACAACCTAAAATGGGATAAACATATTTAAACGAAAAGAGAAGGGGGGGGATGTTGTTCTGTACTGCTAACGCCATCTGGTGACGCACAGAGGAGAGACAATCAGAGTCGGCTATTCTGCGCATTCACTGGCGGCGAGGGACAACGTGGTTGAAAATGGTAGAGAGATTACGTCAGCGCTTTGGAAGAAAAGGGAAATTACGGGAACATTCGCTTGCTCTCTCGAAGCCTCCATCGGTTTTTAAAAGTGGGAAGTGCGTTGGTTTAAGGACTTTTTCATAGGTTCAGCGACGTTGTCAGAAGAAGTGTTCGTGGAGTGGAGCTCGGTACGATTGTGGTATAATCCGCGGATTTTGACGATTTCATCAGCACGTGCTGTATGTCTTAAGCTGCTCTCGGATCGTCCGCTGAATGGTGAATATGACATTGTCTTGTTTCGTTCTCTTACCCGTGTTGTGATTGAGTTGCGTTTTGGAGCCCCTCCAAAAGCCGGGAAGATGTTTTCACAACTGTTGTTGAACAATCCATGAGTACTGTTAGCGGTTCCAGTAGTGCATGTGTAGTGCCACGGCAGTTGGGTATATCCTATATCACAGTGTGGAAAATTCTTAGAGAGTTGATGCATTTCTAAGAATTCGCTGTGCAGATTGGCATAGGGTTGCTAGGTGTTGATTTCGTTATCCGAAACGTAGGGAAAAAGCAAATAGCTCTCCCCTGAGTTAATTTTATTTTGTGTTGAGTATAATTTTAGCCGGCTTTATTCCTGATATAAGTATGTGTATGATTGTGTATTACATTTTCATTTTATTCACGTTCCGTGTGAGATCTAGAGAGTGTACGAATTTTCATTTGTAAATTCATCAGTGTCATTTCCTTTTATTATTTGTTCAATAATAAACATTTGTATTCGTCGTAATTGTCAGTTTACGTAGACTTTATTTAGTTCTACCTTATTGAGTGTCTTTGCAAAAGCCTTGTGATTTTCTAAATCATTGTTTATTGTTGCAATCTAATAATTACTTTTGTTTTATTTATTTTTACGTCCTTATTTAAGAGTGCTCTATTTCTGTTTGGTTTGCCATTCTGTCGAATTTATTTTGTTTATTTGTTTAATCGTTTCAGCGGCCAGTAACCCATAACAATATAAACAACCGCCCGCGTAAAATTAATAAAATTTCTGGCCTTTTAAGATATATGTCAAACTTTTTAACTCCTAAAACGCTTTACACTTTGTATACAATTCTAATCTTACCAGACGTCACACACTACAATCTTTTGTGGTGCAACACAGCAAAAAGAAATATTTTACGCTTGCGAAAACCTCAAAATAAAATTAAATTCATAATTACAAAAAACACTGACAATCATATAGAACTGATGCATCGTTTTAAAAGTAGGTCAATTAAACATTTGATTGAATGTAAATTGTTAACATTAATGAATGAAATCATTAGAAATTGGCACTATCTCGAATATTTTTCACTCACCAGAGGAACATAATGAACGCCCTTTCCACGGGGGAGCAAGACTAATTCCACCTTTGGTTAAAATTACATTTACCTTCTCGTAAATGTCTCGTGGGAATGGTCAATGGAATGCTCTGACGGACTGTTAAATTCATTACAGCTTTTTAGGTAAAATTTGCCCTTTTGTCGATGCCGGGATCTGTCAGCTCAGGGGTGAATGCTTTTACAATTATACTAGGCCGACGGGTATCTGGACAAGTTGCTATCCAAGTCGTTTGATGGGGAGAAACTTGCAAACTATTTAAATTGTATAACAAGAGAATATTATTTGAATAATGTTTACTATTCCATTTACTTTTCTTTCTTCTTATGTATTTTTTATTGTTACAATGAAATCCTTGATGGAGATTTGGCGGCAGGTGGAGACGCGGTACTTCAAGATTTGTGTTGGGATTCTTTTGCATCGTCCCTCAGACCCAGCGTGTGCATCCAACTGATAAATTTGTAGAAGAATTGTTTATTCTGTCTCGGCTGACAAGTAGCTACTCGCTAACTAACTCACAACTCTGCAAGATGTGCGGAAATAACCCATTGCCTGAAAACAGATTATATAGATATATAAATACCACAGCGCATTAACGAGAAATGTTTGCTAAACGCTTGGAAGAATCACGCTAATTGAACTAAAACGAAACAATTCCGTATAGTGCATAAAAAAAAACAAAAAGCTAAACGAAAACAGAAACAAATATTTTCTTCCATTTCATGAACATCTTTCGAGGAAACGAAATAAACAAACAACGAGCAAACTCGCAAATGAAACTGGAAGCAAAATTAAATGCTCCTTTGGAAATTTTCATTTTCTTCAAAATTCATATTATCCAAAGCAATGAACTTTGTCGTCTTTTAAACCCCTTGAGAATTCCGAAACATTTCTGGTAATTTATCGCTGTCGGAAGCCTGCTAAATTAACTTGGAGACGAAGCAAAATTAGAAAGGAAACAAACACTTAGAGAAGTTGAGTGGTTGCCTTCTTCGTTCATTTGTTGAGAGAAAGGGGAAAAGGAAGGAAAGAGGGGAAAAAAGAGGGGAAAGAAAACGAGAGACACTCGCACTCTCTTTTTCTTAATTTTTATAACTATTTAAGTAAGGACTCGAGTTTAATAAAATATATCATGAAAACAATAAATGAGAAAAAAGAAATTAATTATATTAAATGTGAACATGTCGCTGTTTTTCTTCCTTAAGCTTTGCGGTGAATCGGTAATTTGCTGAGAATCTAAAGTTGAATGAAATATGAAATTTTTGCTTAGGAGTAAAAATGTTGTAAGGTTCTCCGTACAAAAAGACTTCAAAAATAGGCTTCCCAGGTAAACCTCGGTGTAGCTTAACTGGTAAAGCGGCCACTCCGGAGCTTAACAGATCAATTGGATCGAATCTCGGCCTCGACAAAAAATAAGTTTCTTTACAATGGCACCCAAATTTTATGGACTCACACTAGTGGCCAAAGGACCCAACCGTTAGGTTCATCACTTGAGGTCAGACCTGTGTCCTTGCCTCTCTCTGAAGTGTGGGAGGATGTAAGGTTCTCCCTACAATAGGACTTCGCAAATAAGATTCCCAGATGAACATTGGCGTAGCTTAACCGGTAAAGCGGTCACTCCGGACATTGACAGATCCGTTGGTTCCAATCCCAGCGTCGGCAAAACATAAGTATGTCGACATTGTCATAATGACTGAAAAAAAAATTGATGTCATGTCCAAAGCACATTTTCTTTGTCCTTTACGTCTACTTTCCCTGCTGTTTGGTTGTCTGCTGCTAAGTGGTATCTCATTGCCTTTGATGTATGTAACGTGCATGGGGCTCAGTCGTTTCGTGAATGCGGGAAATGTACTCTGCATGCATTTACATACACTGAAGTGTCAAACTTCATGGGATAGTAATATGCAAACATCCAGGTGGCAGTACCATCGCGTAGCAGAAGCATCAACGGTCAATGCGTTGTCAATTCTTTCAGCTGGACGTTAGTGAGTCCTGTGAAACGTTTTCTGACGGGAATATGGTTACACAAGGAAAACTGACCGACCTTGAACGCAGAATGCTAGTTGAAGGTGGACGCATGGAACATTCCATTTCTGACATTGATCGGGAATTGAATATTCCGCGATCGATATTGTCAAACGTGTTCTGAAAGTCCTGATTTCAGGCATTACTTCCCACTATGGACAAAGCAGTGGCCGACCACGTGTACCTAATGACCGCGACCAGCGAAGTCTGTGTGAGTAGAGTAGTCCGTGCTAACAGACAAGTGACACTGTGTCAAATAAAAGCAACAATCTATGAGTCATGTGCTAGGCACGTGCCACTCTGGTCAGTGCAGCGACATTTGGCGTTGATCGCATATGGCAATAGACGACCGACTCAAGTGCCTGTACTAACAACAACCCATCGGCAGCTGCGCCTGTCTTAGGCTTATAAACATCCCAGTTCGACGGTAGATGACTGGGAAAATGGAGATCAGTCAGATGAGTCACGGTTCCAGTTGGTACTAGCTGATGGTGGGTTTTGGATGTGGCACAAACCTCACGAGGCCATGGACGCAATTTGTCAACAAGGTACTGTGCAAGTTTATAGTGAATCCATAATGGTTTGGGGAGATTTTTTTTTCATGAAATGTACTGTGTCGTCTGGTCGTACTGTACCATATACTGATCACGATACTGATATGATAAAAGCAGATGATCACGTTGTGTTCATCTGCTTTTAACCATTCGCAAGCATTCACGGATTTGATGTATATAAACAACGTTGGGTTTTCCAGGATGACAATTCACCGGGCCAAAATTGTTCGCCATTGGTTTGTCGAACATTCTGTAGAATTCCAGCTAATAATGTGACCACCTAAATCGCCAGACATGAACCCTATCGAACATATTTGGGATATGATCGGAAGGTCCGTTCATGCGGAACATTTTGTCCCTGAAACATTTTCGCAAGTACTGATGGTCATACAGATAGTATGGCCGAATATATTTTTCCTGGGGACCTCCAACGACTAGTTGACTTAATGCCACGTTGAGCTGCTGCACTTTGCCGGTCTAAAGACAATCCGAAACGATATTATTGGGTATCCCACGACGTTTTGGCACTTCGGTGTATGTTTTGAGCATAAATGTATAGGGAGGATGAAATGAAACACGAAAGAAGAAGGAATTGAATAACTTAAGTGCTTTAGGTGGTATGAAATGAGCCTCTTTGCTACCGAAGCGAGTACTAAAATTATTAGTTTGAGCTTGGCTGATTGAGACGTCAGAAATAACCCAAGTAACTTAAACTGGTAAATATAAATGACTTGGACAAAAGTTTATATCATTACGTAAAACATTCATGGCACTATAAAAGGTTAAAATACACAAAAGAGGCAAAACAGGGGAAAAACTTAGCAATTTTCGCATAACAAGTAAAGCAGATTCAGTACCTGGTAATGTCGCTACGACTGGTAATTTGCAACAAGATGCCGAGATTCAAACCACGGATATGTCAGTTCCCAAATGACTGCGGTACCATTGACATTTTTCACTTATTGTGTGCATCTGTTTCTGGAGGGACCTCATAAATTACAAATTGAATTCGGCGAGGCATGGCGTTTACAAGTGGTCTGCATATTAACTTGTTTGCACCAGACACACTCAATAGCTGAAATTAGTTCAATTCCACTAGTTACACCCGCAATCAAAAGTAACCCAACAATGACAACATTTAAAACGTTTTTTACTACCAGCTCTTACAAAAAATATTAATGATTGCATTTGGAAAGCTTATTATTACGACTTCATGATGATACCCATTAGCCGTTTCCCTTTGTAATGACTCATCATAAAATAACGGACTTATTCGCAGTCTATTTTTGACAGAGGAGAGTAGTTTTCTCTCAGCGATTTCCTCCTTCATCATAGTCCATAAAGTTTATATACGATTTAATATCGTATTATATACGATTTAATATCGCCAGGCCACTCAAGTGCAGTTATATTCTCCTTTTCTCCTGACAGGACGTCACGTGACACGTTGCACCGTCATGCATAAAAATATTGCAATCGTGAGTGTCCGGCGCCGCCAGCGCTATGATCAAAGACAGATAAATGAACATTCTGGTTTATACAAATTGAGATGAAGTTCCGGTGGATGGGAGCAACGCCGGTATACAAAGACGAACGCACCCTTTGATCATTTTACGTCATCGCTTTTGCTGGAATGTAAATTAAAGACTGGATGCAACGAAATGTATAAAAGCCGAAATCAGTGTAAATTGTAATGTACTAATTTCCCCTCCCCTTACTAATATCGGTTAACATGCCTGCGCCACGCGAAACACGGAACTTACCGTCACTGCAAACCGCCA
>JJRW01S0005517.1:15679-26121 GCA_001188405.1 Loxosceles reclusa | reverse complement strand
CAAATAAACGTTCTTGCAGCGTTTAGTGCCCGAAGGGCTCTAATTTGGACTTTGACGAAACTGACAAACGTCAGTCTGAGGATTTCTCTGCAGATTTTGTTTGCCCTCATGCTTCCGAAGCCGGCTCGGGCAAGCGAAACCTTGCAGCACCAGAGGGTGTAACGAGACTCCCTGTGTTGCCGTATAATAAGGCGTCTGGGAGTCTTCGTGTCTGTAGTTCTTCTATTGTTGTAAAAAAACTTTACTTTTTGTCGATGCCGAGATTCGAACCTACGGATACGCCATCCCCAGAGCTCCAGAGAAGCCGCTTCAATCGATTGAGCTACGCCGAGTGTATTTCTGTCGCTTATGCGGGTTTTTTGTGGGTGGACATTACATCCTCCACCACTTGAAAGAGAGGTCCGGATATCGACCTGACCTCGAGTGGTGGACCTAACGGTTGGGTTCTCATCCACTATTGTGTGTCGCTAAGTTCGGGCAACATTTGTAAAGAAAAACTTTATTTTTTTGTCGACGCCGGGTTTCGAACCTACGAATCTGCCATCCCCAGAGTTCCAGAGACGCCGCTTTAACCGATTGAGCTACGCCGACGGTGTATTTCTGTCGCTTATTTTGAAGTATTTTGTGGGTGATTGATCACTGGATATGCCCATCATAGCCAAGATTCAGGTGAAGTCAATTCGCCCAGGTAACAGAATTTCGGTGGGACCACATTACTACATTAGAAGAAGTTGGATATTCCCGTTAGTGAATTCGCCGGTACCTATGACATTCTGACCGGACCGTGAAGCCGTACTGGAAGCAGTTTGTGCGGTGTGTGTGTGTGATGGGGGGGGGGGGGCGATTCACACATGTCGATCAGGCTCAGGATGGCTTTCAACTGACCCTCAGTTGAGAGGAGCGTCTGGTACTGCGACAACCACGGATATGTCCAACTTCTTCGTCGTCTTCCATCCAGAGACAGTTTTCACCATCGTTCCATGTCCACATGTCTGCCAGAACCGTTTCCGGAGAACATTTTGTTTTCCAGAGTGCAGATGGTATGCTATCATTGACAACTCCCTCCCCCACCTTCACGTAATTTGGCATTGGTACCGTGCAGGACGACACTGGACTGTAACAGAATGGAGCCAGATGGTTTTCAGCAACGAATCCTAATTCAGTTTGTGCAGTGACGACGGCCGTGTTCGTGTCTGGATGCCCTCTTGCCAGTCCCTGAATTCTCCATTCTCTGTCCAGTTACACTTCCCTCCACCGCCAGCTGTGGAGCTATCGCAAACGAGAGCCTGTCTCCCCTAGTCATAACTCCAGGGACAATGAAAGCTCAGAGAAATATCCAGGACATTCTGCACCTACATGTGTTGCCTAGCATGGCAGATCTCCATAGAGTTATTTTCCGATAGAATAATGCTCGAACACACACGGCAAGGATGCCAAAGAATATGTCTTCACAAATTTGCTACACTTCCCTGTCCTACCCTCTCATCGAATTTATCGCCAATTGACAATGTTGTCAATTGCATCCTGTTGTTAATTACATGTTGCTAATGACAGTTGACAAGATTAATCTTGGACGCCAACTTTGCAACACTACCAGTGTGCATAATGTCTAGATTCAATCGCAGCATCTGTCATCGGATATGTCGTAAGGCACCATAAGGAGCCCGTATGACTCGATGCAGTTCCGTATTAAACATCTTGCACCCAAGTTAGAAGTGGCACAACAAAATACTACAGCCTCCTTTCATGTGCTTATTTTTCTGTAATAAACCATTCTTTTGTTCTGATATTCTAATCATTTACTGATATGAGCACGACATTCGCACATACAGATTTTCAGTTATTTGCGACAATTCCTTCATGGTGTATGATTCTTCATGCAAATGAGCGTAATATTGAACGTTAATGACACTGGATGCCATAATACAGATGGAGTAATTTTCACTAACATTATCACCCCGTGCGTATGACGTCACCCTGTAAACACTTTGTTCTTTTTCAATGATCGAAAAGAAAAGAAAGGGCAGAAGAAAAATGCTAAGACCATCGACAGCTTGAGAGCTGTATTAAAAGATCAGCACGTAGGACAACTGAGAGGAGTTATGTCTCTTTTTGTTGTGCGCTCCTTCTTGAGTTTATCCCCCCCCCCGTCCTGCAATCTTCGCAATCGGGAAACGTACGGAAGAAATCTTGTCATATGTCATCTTATTCTCCTTTTCTCCCTCGTTTTCAACCCAGCATCTTGTAGCTGTTTGTTTCGAGGTTTTCCCCTTTTTTTCCCTTTGCCCGACACATTCTCATTTCTCCCTCTTTCTTTTTCATCCTTTCTTTTCACCGCAGAGAGATGTTCAAAATGCGAAGGTAGAAACTTTTTTTTTCCTGGAAGAAGAAGAAGACTTCGATTTCGAAATTTGTGGTTGTTCTTTGTTTCGACCTCATTTTTTCTCTTTTAAGTGAATTTTAAATTCTAAAGCCCCCGTCCGTTGCGCGCGGGTGATTCTGAAGGTGGAAGGTAAGCGGAAGAAAAAAGGTGGAAAGCTCAGATTTTCTTTGATACTTTTTTCTTTTCTTTGTTTCGTGTTCTTACTTTTTATTCTAGTTCTTGTGTACGGCAGGAAGACGTTCGATAGAAACTGCTTCTGGAAAATTGAAGTTCTTCAAATGAAAATTACTGAACTGCGATGAGAGACATTTTCTTTCTTGTATGAAAGTAAGTTTTTATTTCTGCTGATCTGGTTTGAATCTATCATCAAGCAAAAGCTCTGCACTAGTTTGGCTATTTGTAAATTTAACTCTGAACTTTAATGTTATCTCCCTTTTAGTAAGACATCGGACGACTGCGGGGAGCTGGAACTATACTAACAGTAGTAGTATGAAAGGTTACACTTTAAACATAGGTTCGAATCGGATCTCACTAAAGTCAATAAAATGTCCCACTGCATATCGCAGCTGTTGCAGCAGAACGGATCTCTTAAGTGAACTTTCCCTGTCCCTGGAAATGACATACCCAAGTTGCCGCAGCTCAACCAGACTTACAGTCTACGTCCAAGGCAACAAGCCCAAGCGGCAAAAAATAGATGAATAATCAGTGATAAAACGTTCTATAGTCGCGTTGAAAATCAGCTGCATTACGACGTTGTTTCAATGCAAAATGTGCCGGTAAAAATCCGGTGTTTCAACAGAGAACAATCCCATTTTTCGCCAAAACAAATGTGTAATGTCCACCCAAAAAAGACTTCAAAATTAGCTTCACAAACAAGCGTCGGCGTAGCTTAATCGGTTAAAGCGGCCACTCTGGAGCTCTGGGAATGACGGATCCGTAGGTTCGAATCCCGGCGTCGACAAAAGTAAAGTTTTTCTTTATAAAAGTCAAAATGCTTGTGTTTTAACAAAAGATTCTGTTGAAAATCCAGTACTTCAACGATAAAATTCGTTTCTTAGACGATCGAAATTTCTTACCTTATTAATATATATATAAGATTTGTTTATGATACTTTCACATGTTCATCTGGATCATTAACACGTTTATAGAAAGAAAAAGTACTCATATTTGTATACTGAGGCGAAATGTTTATCTGCTTGATCAGACATAGCGATACGTTACGAGTGTGAAAGAGACAACCAAATGGCGCCACGTGACAAGAAGTAATTTTTCATTTCTGTGAGTGACTTTCTGGAACGCCTTTCTAACTCAAGCAAGTTGAAGTTGTGGGACCTTCACTTACCAACTCTACCAGAATTGGCTACAGCGAGTAGGCTATTATACTCTTAAAACGAAAGAGTGGTTTTGGCTTCTCAAAAAAACATTTAGGGGAAAAGCACTCCAAATAACGGCGACGTTTCCAATTAGAATCTTTCCAAGTACTTTACGTATCGGCTAAAGAACTGTTTTACCAAGTGGAAAAAGTGTAATCCTATATGATCGAAAATTTTGTGAAAGTCCGGATGAAAAACGAACTCTAGTGATTGGTCTCCTTCATGTTTGCTGTTTTCGATTCAACAGGTTCCAACGTTTTTCCAATACGTCACTGTTTTACTAATCGATTTCAGGGTACACAGTATAATAAGTAAAAGAGACACTAGTGGCGTTTTCGTGTAAATTTTCGAAATATGATTTAAAAATATATACGCGTGTGGAACTCATTGCCCTAAGAACTTGTTATGTTGCCATCATTAACCGTTTTCACCAGAAGACTAAATAATCATAATTTATCTAATTATTTGAAGGGTTTTAGGGACTAGTGCTTTTCGTGTTTTTTGTATTTATTCGTGTTTCTAGTATTTATTCGTGTTTCTTGTATTTATTCGTGTTTCTTGTATTTATTCGTGTTTCTTGTATTTTATTCGTGTTTCTTGTATTTTATTCGCGTTTCTTGTATTTATTCATGTTTCCTGTATCCTGCTATCTGGAGGTGTAAGTGCAGTGGCCTTCTTCCTGTAATGGTGTAAATAAATAAATAAATTTGTTTAGCCGAGAGATTGATGAGGACACTACTAAGGAACTTTCTGTTAAGTTAGTGCTTTCTTCAAGCTCATTTTTTTCTATTTCTTACTTTCTTAGTCTGACGAACTGATATAGTAAATTCCAAATACGTACTAGTACTGCATTAAGAATTTAGAGAAACAAGATCCGTTGCTTACAAATTAATTCGCATAAACATTTAACCCAGTTTGGTGCTTCGCATCGTGACTAGTAATTATATTTTATTTTAACTATTCTTACGTGAAATCCTTATCGATCTCATTAAGATAATGTGTCAATCAAGTATTATGTAAGCACATTTTCGCCGTTGTATCAACCCTCTACTTTTGCAAAAAGTTAGCCCCGAAGGGAATGGGGTGATGTCCACTATTAAGATGATTGTCACCTTCGTGTCTAGGCTTACTGGGTTCATTCTGTTATTTTTCTGCGTACTACTCAAATATATTTCACAACTCCCTTTCCCCGTTCAAAACAAAAATAAGCAAAGCTCAAAGCCTCGCTCCAATGATTACGTACATTTGAACAGTGCGTAATAGAAGGAAACAGTCATCGCGGTGTTATTAAATCCCCATTTTAAGCACATCTCAATCTAAAATAAGAGAAAACGGTTATAATTAGGTCCCGTTTTGAAGCACATCTTACTCTGAGAAAAAACACGAATAATAATTCCTTCATAATTGCATCTCGCTTTCAATAAAGCAGATTTCACTGCGCAAAAAGTAAAAAAAATAGTCACTTTGAAAAGGAGCAAATCTGTTTCACTCCTCTGATCGAGCAGTTTTCACTCCGGTGAGAGGGTGAAGAAGTGAAAAACCACTTCGAGCAAAAGTCTCTATAATCGATTTATTCCGTATGTTGACGATAGAAATAGTTTCCGCACTGTTATCGGTTTCATGGGTAGGTATGTGTGTATGTATTTTTCTTTGTATATAGTTGTTTCATGTGATTTTATTTCATTTATTTCTTGTGTATTCTTTGCTAAGAAACACTGTTCCTTGTAACGAAAGAACACTGTGTGTTCCCTAATTTATGCTAATATTATACATGTGATGAAGGTGTAAAGCAAAACTTTACTTTTGTCGACGCCGGGATTCGAACCAACGGATATGCCATTCCCAGAGCTCCAGAGCTGTCGCTTTAACCGATTAAGCTACGCCGACTGAGTTTTCTGTCGCTTATTTTGAAGTCTTTTGTGGGTGGATATTACAACGTAAAAGTATCAGCAGTTTTATAGGTTAAATGTGTCTATATTTCTCTGTGTATATAATTGTTCCATGTGATTTTGGCTCATTTATTTCTTGAATATTTTTGTTTGTTTGTTGTTGACGTGGGATACCTGTTCCTTAATTTGGGTTAGTGTATGCATGTGACGATGGTGAAGGTCGCCGCAGTTTTGTGATTTTTTGACGTGGTCAGCCATGGTGGGCTTTTGTCTGTTGCTGACTTTAATTTCGTATTCCTATTTATTTGTATTCAAAAGCCAATCGTAATTAATCATTCAATTTATACTTATTAGCTAGCGGAAGTTCAGCAGGGACAAATAGTTATGAAATTGAACAATTAATGAGTAGTCGTCGCAGAAAGTCGTTAGAAAAGCTTTTAGAAAGTCAGTGTCAGTAGAAAAGAAATTACTTCTTGTCTCGTGGCGCCATTTAATTATCCCGTTTACACTCGTAAGTCACAAAATGCAATGACTGGACATTCGTCTCCTGATATAAATCCCCTGGATGGTTATAGTTCTTGAAACCAGTGGACTATCTTGCAGACCATAATCTTCGGTCACGGTGAGAACAGTGTTCCCAGTTTTCAGGTTAATACGACATACTATCAGGAAACACGATTTTCGTCTTTTCGGAATCCCATATAGACTCCACCATCAGCAAACAACAGTTACCGCTTCCATGAAAGAGCCCATCTTCGAGTGTACCAACGTTTTTCGCATTTTCGAAAATGCATGTTTACGAGAAAATTGTCCATAATAACGTTCGGAAAATGATATTCGACAAAAACTCTTGAATAAATGCATAAGTTTGATCACAGCCTGGACTAGATCTAAAACTACCGTTTCGTTGTGCATGCGGTTATTTACCTTCTCTAGCTGTATCACTCACTGTCTCTCATAACCTTCATTAAAATATGACTCGGAAAAGAAACTCAGCTCTCAAACAGTATTTATAAGTTGAAGGTATTTGAATCGTTTTGTGTTCGAGTCTCAGTACTGTAACAAGTCAGCCTGTCGATGTCGGGATTTGATCCATGGATCAGTCAGTGTCGGAACGACCTCTCTGCCAATTGAGCTATGCCAACAGCTGCTGGAGGAGCTTGTTATGTCATGTGTATTGTGGAGGGAACTTGAAATTCTCCCCCACGAAGTTAAGAGGTCAGTGTCTGCCTGACCTTGAATTGTGGGGTCCAGGAGTTCTATCTCCAAAGTAACAAGTCACCCTGTTGACGCCGGAATTAGAACCATAGATTTGTCCATTCCGGAATGACTGCTCTACCAATTTGAGGTACGCAGACGGCTGTTGCATCATCTTATTATCGCATGTATATTGTGGCAAGGGAGGGACAGCATAGTTCTCACCTCAAATCGAAGGAAACTGATACAAACTTCACTGCTTTCATATAGGTCAGCATTTAGTCGATCTGAACAATAGGACCAACAATAAATGTCTGTGTTTTCCAATCCAGTAACATGAAAAAAAAATTAAAAGCTACAGCGAACCACTTAAAATTTAAGTACTTTATTTATTTCCAGGTCTGACCGTCGTGAGACAGGTTAGTTTTACCCTACTGATGCTTCGCACAGTAGAGTTCTCTGACATATCGTTTTCGGACGGCTGCCATCTGGCTGGGCACGAACCCTCTGGCCTTTGGGCTTAGGATTACGGCTTGGGCTATCCGGATATTCGTGCAGTTATGGCAGGATCGTAGTATCGGATAGGCCGGTGGCGGTGTATCCCCATATGCCTGCCCGTATTCGGTCCGGCTGGTCTCTGCACCACTAAGCCACTTAACCGAGGCTCTGAACGTGGTCGAGAGGGAGCGGCCAGGTCAACCCACCCGAAGGGTGTCCGATGACTGCCTCCGCCCCGATATGACGACGGATATAAATATCAGTATTAGCTCTGTTGGCTGTTCTGCTTCGGAGTTCAGCCAGCTTGGGTGAACCTGGTACCGAATTCTGCGGTTGAAGCTCAGAATCCTCTATTTCTGAGCTTGCAGCGGTTGAGCCGCTAGTACCCTCATTACAGAGGCGTGGAAGCGGTGACTTGCCCGAAAGGCACCTTATATCATCGTCTAATATAAGGTGGCTTATTTCCAGGTCTGACATTTTAGACGCATCATTGAGACACAGTTGTAACAATAAAAATTAATCTTAGAACCTGAATTTACCAATAAATAATCAGTCTTAGAGGAGACCCTGGATAAGTTTCAATGGAAACGCGTCGGGCTCAGGCCACCTGGGTATTGTGGAAACTTACCTAGTATATATTACAGTACACAGACATTGGTTAAATTACGTTCCAACAATCTTCTAAACATACTCAAATTATTAATACATGTGACCTGGAGAGGAAGTGCATTCCATAGTCTTGGTCCCAGGTTAAATACAGTGTTGAACGCCAGTGAAGTTCTAAAATGCGGAGAAAGCAATCCCTGTTCCAACCAACCTATTTGTATAGTTGCATTCCCTTACCTCAAGAATGATCAAGTTTGAATATGAGTTGAATTTATTACATTATGCATAAAATAAATCGGTGTCAAAAAACAATTTCTTTTTGAAATACAATAAAGAAAATAAATAATAAGAAGGTGACCAAAAGTCAGGTTGTGAAAAAGAAATTTAAGAGAACTTTTGTAGTACAAAATTTGTGTATTAAAGTCAGTAATAGTGATATTAGCCACATGCTCTCATGTGGATTGGAAATGGAGGATGATGCAGCTAAGGACTATAAGGTCCCTCCCCCCACCAGAAAAGGACTTCAAGAATAAGCTTCCCAGATAAGCGTCGGCGTAGATTAATCGGAAAAGTTTTCTCTCCGGAGCTGACAGATCCGTGGTACGAGTCCCTGCGTCGACAAAATGGCGCCCAAACAGGGACTTATACTAGTGGATCCCTGGTCTGTGGCAACCGACACATCCCCGTGTACTGTCCGCGGTGCTCATTGGCACCATGGCAAAAGTGCTGCCCGCTAATGGCAAAAGTGCAACCGAATTCATTTGTGGTAATAAGAATATGAATAGTCCTGTTAGAGCAGGAGCGATAAAAGTCACTAGTTGGTGAAACTGAATTATGATTCTTATTAGTGGCCAAGAACTCATCCGTTAGGGCCATCATTCGTGGTCAGGTCGATGCCCTGGCCTTCCGCTCAACTTGAGAGAGGATTTAAGATTCCGCCATAAAAATACTTCGAAAATAAGCTTCTCAGATAAGTGTCAGCGTAGCTGAATCGGAGAAGCGATCTCTCCGGAGCTGACAGTTCCGTGGTTCGAGTCCCGGCGTCGACAAAATGAAAGTTTTCTTTACAGGATGGATGACTGGTTCCTCAGAATAATTAACGTAATAGGAGAGCTTCGGCATTCTGACATCTGGAAGATGGATATTGAAAGAAAAATAAGCCAGAAAAGATACTGCTTTTATCGTACTTATCATCTTTACGTATGTAATTTTTTTCTTTTACAAATGAGTGCTTAAAAAAGAAATATTATTGCGCAATAAACTGAAGCTTTTTCAGACAAGGTCAAAAACAATATTCACTTGCCTGTTCAAGGATTATTAATAAACATAATTTAAACGTGTTAAAACCACAACTAAGTTTCTTCCTCGCACAGTTATACATAAAAAAAGTTGTTCAAATTACATTCATAGATATATAACTACACTTTACAGGGAACAAGAAAAAGAGATTAGCATTAAACTAAGAAAAAGTTTACACATGGAGAAAATTACGCATTTCTCCAAATAATGTTCAGCGAGATAATTTCAGATAAAAAAAACACGTTGGGTCAACGGCGTGACGCGCATTGCGGTTTCTTTGAATGTGGTGGTTCAAATGCTGGATGTTATCCCAACACACATAAGAGATAGATAAGCAATGAAAAGCAACGTTTATCCAAGTTGGATGCATTCCATTTACCGCAAAGCCTTAGAAAAAAAAGCCACGCATACAAAGCATGTTGTTCCTGTTTCCCAGAAAAAGGAAGCCTTCATCTATTTAAATTTCCCGTCGTTCTTTTGGCTTTTCTGGAAAAAGAGCATCTGGTATTCAATTGATGAATTATTCTAAGACTCAAAATAAAACAGAGCCAAGAATGTTCTTCTTTTTTCATCTTTCTCTCCCTTTTTTTCATGTTGTTAACTGCTTCACCTACTTCATGAAAAATAATGAATGATAAACTGTTTCACATCTGAACAAAATTAATCTCAAATTTTAATAAAATTTATTATAACTATCGCATATTCAATCTAACTTATTTAACAATGTCTTCGAAATTTCTGAGTAGACCTGAGTCTTACCACCGTATACCTGTCATAAAGCATCAGCTGTGGGAATTTTACACCACAAAGCTAGGACTCATTTCAGTGACGAGCAGCTTGTGAACCAAGATGTTCCATGTGCTAAGTGCACACTAAAACGAAATGGTTATCCGAAGTGCTTCATTGCGAGATATCGTCGTACACTTCTGTCACTGCTGGGCCTCGTGGTGTAGCAGGCCAAAAGTAAAGGCCAAAATCGTTTTGCCAGGTGTTAAACGTATATCAGACCACGTATACTTTGGCAGATCGGGGTACTGCTGGAGAGGACTACGGAAAGGGTCGTTTTGGCGTAAATTAAGAAATTGCTTATCTGATGTGGTCGATGAGGCTTCGACTTTAAATTATCAGGAATAGAATTCGTTCAGTCAACAAACGTGAACGTGCGTGCTTGGAAAAATTTCACCAACTGGCTTTGGG